>JBBPBT010001011.1:4222018-4238482 GCA_037974875.1 Cicer bijugum
CTATATAACCTACAACATGTTAAGAGACTTTTGGTTACGTAAATCATGCTAAAGTTTTCCATTTATTTACAAATATTAGACTACGTACCATTTAAAAAATATTTTATACCAATTAGACTGAACTATTTAATTAAATATAAACAATTTTTTTATAATATTAAGAACTTTTTATTTTAAATAAATTTTATTAATATTTTTAATAATTTAAACATAAAAATGTACTTAAATTAACTGTATTATTATAAAATGAAATGAAATAAAATAAAATATAATACTAAATATTTTTTAAGATCACGTTAAATACTCTTCAATTTATTAATTTATTTAAAAAAAAACTTATGTAATAAGTGACCTAAAGTTTCATAATATAATATAATAGTAAAACAGATTTTTAATCACACTTTCAGATTTTGACCTAAGACAAACCATCAATAAATACATAAAACTCATACCTAAACTTTTTTTTTTTTAACGTAGATCACATTTAATCATTGGAAATATAACTGAGCTTAACTTATTTGCATCTCTACACTTTATTTGGGGGTGTAATTTACGGAAAGTTATCTATTAGCATTCATAGGTTAAATTGAATATGTGAATAAGGATGGAAATAGGCTAGGCCGTAGGGGTCTATGGTCTGACCTATTCATGGCCTAACTTATTTAATAAAAAGGCTAGACTATAGCATATTTATTTAAATAGGTTAGACTCGCTTATAAAAAAAGTTTTTAGGCTTGACAGACCGGCCTATATATATATTTATTATTTATTAATATTATTTTTTATTATTATATTTTAAATTATATCAATTAGATGATCATTTAGTAATCATTCCATATTTAGTAGTAGTTTCATATTCGGTAGCAGTTCTATATTTGATAGTCCTTTTATATTTGAATCATTCAGTAGTTTTCTTATTTGCTTAAGAGATAATAATGCTTGCATTTAAAAAAACTTTTAAAAAATTTTATAGGCCAGACCAAATTATTAAAAAAGTCAGGACCAAACTTAGTAAAAAAAAAATAAATTGTAAACTGGACTTAAAACTTTCAAAAGCCAAGTGTCTGGACTATTCCCACGTGTGGATGTGATTATTGAGAGGGACAAAAATGTCAGTTCAGTGTAATTTAATTATAAATAAATAAAAAATCCGATAAGATGCAAACGCTGACACGCATCCGGGCTAGGGTTTGAGTCTCAACCACTCTTTTAAAGACCGCACTCAACACACACCTCTTCCTCCTTCCTTTCATCTTCTCTCTCTCTCTCTCTCTTCGCTTTCTCTCTCTCTAGAATTCGTTTGAGATTCAATCCTAAGAAAAAGAGAAGATGATGCAACCAGGACCTGGTATTCCTCCACCCACCATGCCCCAACAATACCAACAACAACCCTACATGATGATGCCTCCTCAGCCACAACCTCACACACAACCGCCTCAGATGTGGGCCCCATCCGCCCAACCCCCTCCTCAATCTCTCCCTCAACAGCAACAGGCACAACCTACTAGCGCCGATGAGGTCCGTACTCTCTGGATCGGAGATTTGCAATACTGGATGGACGAGAACTATCTCTATACCTGTTTCTCTCACACCGGCGAGGTATAACCGTTTTATTTTCTTCTCTTTTTATCTTTTTTTCAAATCATCGTTTATATTCACTTTTATTTTATTTTTATTTTCATTATTTTATTTTTTTTTCATTATTTTATTTTTTGTTTTCATAGTTAAATGTCAACTCTTGTGATATGGTTTTAGATCTGTAGAATATAATACGCCGAAATCTAAGTACTGTCTCTTGTTCGTGGGTGGGGTTTTACTTGAACCAAGAAAATTATGCAAATGAGATAAACATCAAATTTAGGGCGGGGTCTTTTTATATGTGAATTTTAGGTTTTTTAACACCGATCAAATCATCAAACTAAAACCTAAACTTGTAATTTTGTTTGAATTTAGTCCCTAAAGTATATTAAATCTGTCAATTTATTCCCTCAAAATTAAAATTCCGTCATGTTAATTCCTAACATCTTAAAGACTAAGTTACAGAGTGAATGATACTTTAAGGACTATTTGATGGTTAATATTCTCAAGATAAATAGTTTTTTTGTTTGACATGTATTCCGTTTGGAGAAATTTGGGAATGTTGTTTGCTTGAACGTATAGGCATTGTTGTTATATATTTTTGACTACGTTGATGGTGATACTGATGTTTAGAAGGCTGGCGGTGGTTCAAGGTCATTGTGCTTATTATTGAAGGATTTGCACTTTTTGTTTGCAGGTTGGATCTATCAAAGTTATTCGTAATAAGCAGACTAATCAATCTGAAGGTTATGGCTTTATTGAGTTTACTAGTCGTGCTGGTGCTGAAAGAGTGCTTCAAACATTTAATGGCACTATTATGCCAAATGGTGGGCAGAACTTCAGATTGAACTGGGCAACATTTAGTTCTGGTGAGAGGCGTCATGATGATTCTCCGGATTACACAATATTTGTTGGAGATCTGGCTGCCGATGTTACAGATTATCATCTGACTGAAGTATTTAGAACTCGGTATAGTTCAGTTAAGGGGGCCAAAGTTGTGATTGATAGGCTCACTGGTAGGACAAAGGGTTATGGTTTTGTTAGGTTTGCAGATGAGGGTGAACAAATGAGGGCTATGACTGAAATGCAAGGGGTTCTTTGTTCAACAAGACCCATGCGTATTGGACCAGCCTCTAACAAAAACCTTAACACACAGTCATCAAAAGGTTTGTCTCTTCCATGGTTGTATACATTGGCCATTTTGAAGCAAATTTTCTTGAGCTGTTTTTCATTATGATGCCAATGCCTGACCTATTATTTAATGGTGATACTGTTTGCGTATAATGCTTTATGTCTCTGATTGTCTTTTATTTTTTGTGTATTAAATGTTATCCTTTATTGTATGGTAAGTTTTAGCCAGGCTCTTGAAGATATGCAGTCCAAACTCAATTCTTTGTAATTTCCTTTCAAAATTTGGGCTAAAGTAAATGATTTAGAATAATAAAATCTTATAGAACTCCTGTTGTCTCAAAGCAGGGTGTCAAGAGGCTCTTGAAGCCTGGAACTGATTTCAGCTGAAATGGTTACCATTTTAGTGCATGGCCTTGCATAGGTCAGTAATCCGTTTATGTCTTGCCCGTTAATTTTTGGTGGCATTTTCTTTTCAGCCTTTATTTCGCGTCTTTTCTGTTTGCTGCTCTTTTCCTTTCGTTGTGTCAATGGCTTTTTGCCAAATTACATACCGCAGCTTTTTTTTTACAGTCCACTGTTCTTGGTCTCAGCTCTTAATTTTTTTACTCTTTTGAGCTTACTTCTTTTTGGTGTTTTTAAATTTATACCATAAAATGAGTTCTTGTTGTAGGACTACATTTTTTGTTTTTTTTTTGGGGTTAGATTTATCTTGTTTCTAAAGCAAATTTTGTTTACTTTTAAACAAAATTTGTTCATCTATCTGATGCTTTAATAATTAAAGTTTCCAATCTCTAATCAACAAAGGATGGGTGCTGGTCTTTAGGGTATTCATTTAGTAGAATTTGCATTATCCAGACTGGCTGTTTGTTTTTACGTCCTTTATTTTTGTCATGATGCTATGTGCTTTTTCCGTTCTGTCTTGGTAAGTTTCTCTGCTCAGTTCTATGTAATCAATTTGTAATTTACCATATATTACTCAATCCAATGGGTAGCCTAAAATTCTTCAGAATTTCAAGTTGATGAGCTGTGAAGCTTTTTCCCTGCACAAGCTTTTGACAGCTTCCTGCTGCAATCTCTATGGAAAAATATGATTATACAAATCTGACACTGGGAGGATCAATGCCTTTTCAGTAGGCTTTTATACTTTTATACACATGCACACACAAATATATGTAAATTGTCCTTGCATTGTTCAACACTTCAACTGTTTCTAAGTAATTTTCTCATGTACTCCCTTCTGATCAAATTATGCATATAAAGAAATGTAGTATATCACATTTAATCTATGCAATCTCAATGATTAAGTCTATTGCCTCAATTACTATCATTAGATATACCATCACACTTAGATATACTATCATTAAATAGGAGAGATTTTCTTATGTTTCATTCCAAAAATGGAGTTAAATTTGGTCATGTGCATTGCAAAGGGAGTAATTGTTTGAATACTTGGTTTATTTTGGTATATGATTTCCTATGTAGATGAATAATTTTAATGTATACTCATGTTAAGTAAATTAAATGTGTTTAATGTATACTTGGTACTTCATATCTTTTTGTGGAATAGATTTTGAAGGTTGTAGTTCGTATGAGGCATAAGTTAGTTGTTGCTTCTGTAATTCCTCTTCATGTGTGCATACTTTTGAAATGAATCATCTGCTGCTGAAACTGGATGTTCAGAGTGTCTGAAACTGTTTGACTGAAAAACTGTTTATAATTGGTTAATTTTCTGTCTTCTTCCTAATGGATTGCTTTCTACGATTTTTGTCATTCATCTTTTTATTTAATTGTACTTTGAACGTGCAGCTTCCTATCAGAATCCTCAAGGGGGGGCCCAGAACGAGAATGATCCAAATAATACAACAGTGCGTACTTCTTTTAAACATAGAATTTATTCTCCTTTGTGCTTGTTGGTGACCTGGTTTTATTTAATTGCAGATTTTTGTTGGCAATTTGGATCCTAATGTCACAGATGATCATTTGAGACAAGTTTTTGGACAGTATGGTGAGCTAGTTCATGTTAAGATTCCAGCAGGCAAGAGATGCGGATTTGTCCAATTTGCTGACAGGTAAACTAATCAGTTAGATATTCAATATTCATCTGTGATTGTATTACTTCTACATTCTGTTCTGTGCTCTGACGGTGCCACTATTTTTTCGCTTATCAGGAGCTGTGCAGAGGAGGCACTACGTGTGTTAAATGGTACACTTCTTGGTGGACAAAATGTTCGCCTTTCATGGGGCAAAAGTCCAAACAAACAGGTAATGATTTTGAAGATTGTTGTAAATTTTATCTGTGCACATTTCCTTCCATTTTCTCACTGATTTTGATCAACGAGTTTGGTTTTCTCTAGCTGTATAGTTGCTGTAAATCCTTTTTCTCTGATTTTTCAGGCCCAACAGGATCCAAACCAGTGGAGTGGATATACTCAGGGTTATGGATACACCCAAGGTTATGAAAATTACGGTTATGCTCCTGCTGCTGGACAGGACCCCAATATGTATGGCAGTTATCCTGGGTATGCAAATTACCAACCACCTCAGCAGCAACAGCAAATAGGATATAGTAGTTAAATTCAGCCGCCCAATTTTCCGTGTTGTATTCCTATGATGATTACTCACTTTATGTTGCCTTCTCTTTTTGTGTCTTGTGGAACTTGAAACATGTCTTGCCCTTTTTTTTTTCTTCTTATTTATCTTGTTTTATGATTGCTAAGTACATTTATATTCTATGTGGATCTTATGTATCCCCAAAATATTGCTTGCTGAATACTTATTCTATATTACATATGAATTGGTCCATTTTCCATATTTTGTAGTAATTATGGGATCTGGATTTCTCGGTTTTAAAGTCTTGTGATACTTTCGTGAAAGATAGATACATTATTTTCTATTTTATTCAATAACAGGAGAGCATCAAAATCAACAAACATAAGAACCTGACATCCTTGGTAATCTCAAATGCAGATTATAAAATAGTACATCCATTTTGTATGTTAATCTTTCTTTGTGCTCAGTTATCCCAGCTACTCTTAGGATTCTTTGCTAAATGAAATATGTTCTACTGTTTCTGTAATTTAACTAAACACTTAAATCGATGCTGTTATCAATGCATATAAAAATTTCATATTGCTTGTTAATTGAGTTTAGATTCTGTTTCGATTACATAATTATCTTTAATTGAAATTAAAAATTATTTTTATCAGATTTTTATGTTTTTATTATGAAAACTTTTATGTTTTTAAGCGAATATTTTACAACGTGGAAGTTTATTTACTAGCGAGATAAAATGATCTTACTTTTATTTTTTTTAGAAAAATTCCAAGTTACTCTATTAATTTTTACTACTCCATCAATTTCATAGTTAACAACTAATGTATGAAGTGCCGAATATTTTAATTGTTTGAAATTGATGTAAGAAATTGATTGAACTTGTAAATTTTGAAGTGCCAAATATTTTAATTGTTTTGAAAAGGAAGATATGTCAATAATTTTGTAGTTTAAAAAATTGTTTTATAAAATTATATATAAACAGTTTCAATTCTATATTTAAAATAAATTATTTTTAAAATAGTATACAAACAGAAATTGAAAAATTATTTAAAAATAAATTTTATAAAATAATATCTAAATTTTTAAATTAAAAATTATTTTTATTTAAATTTAAACAATGGGAGACCAAATTGGAGTGAATCTGAGTTTCTAGTGTGAAGAGAACTTTCTCATTATTATTAGTCGATGAAGAAAAAACAATGACAAAGCACGTCGACAAGAGAAGTGACAATTTCTTTTTAAGTACTAAAAGTAAACTATTAATATTTTAATATGACAATTTATTTAACTACTTTTTATCCAAAGTTGAGTGTTTTTATAATTTTTAAAAGTTTTGAGATAAATTATAAATAACAAAAGTTTTTGGAATTTTTTATGAATTGAATAACCAATTTCAAAAATTGTAAGAACCGTTATGTAAAATAGACTATTGTGTCTATTAGACATGAACGCGTCCTAAGCTACCTACTACTTAGATTCGTTATTAATTGATAGAGAGTAGGGTATTTTTATTAAAAAAATATTAAGAAAACATTCAATAAAATAAAGAAATTAATGTCTTTAATTTTTATAAATATCATTCTTTTTAAGTTTAAAATATAATTTTTAATCGTATAAAATTATCATATATATAGTTTAAAATTTAATTTCTATTGTTAAATTAATATATTTTTTATAATATTTAAAAAATTACTCCACATAAAATAAATTAAATCATATTTTGATTACTTTTGTCTATAATTAGTAAAAAATTTAAAAGATAAATCCAATAAAATTAGTTGTAGGATACTTTAATAGAGAATAAGTTATATTTTTATTTAATAGTAACAACTAACAAAAACAAAAACGTATTTAACAATAAAATTGAACAAGTATAATTAAGCACGTAGACGTTAGCACAATGATTTTGAATGAAGCCAGCCACGTGGGTTTTTGTTCTTCTTCCCAGCATGTTGGAGTTTGAGATCTGATGAGAATGAGACTGATTCATTAATAGTATTAATACCCAACTCTAATTTTAATTAATACTACTATTTAATTTAATTCAATTTAATAACCTTTTCATCAGTTTCCCTTCTCCGTTTCCGAAAATCCAATCCCTAAAACACCAAGCCAACAGCATTGTTCGTGTTAGATTTATTCATCAAAGTTTTGGATTTTGTAGCTGATCTGATTCTCTTCAACCTCTTCCAATTTCTGCAATCCATCTGTGAGTGCTGCATTTATTTACCCTTAATAAAGTAATAACAACAAAACATTTTTTTCTTCTTTTTTGTGTTATTGAAGTGGTGAATCCATATTTCATTCATGGCACTCTTGTAAATTTTGTTCCATGTTAATTTAGGGGTTCGAATTATGTCCTGCTTGTTTGAATTTGAATAAATAAATGGCCTACACACAAGTAGTGCTGTGGTCCCTAGAAATAGAAAGGCACCAGCAGGGATACCTTTCATATATTATTATTATATGATAATGATTTAATAACAAAAAAACACTCATGTTATGGATATGATCATATAAAATTGTTTTTTTTTTTTTTTACTCAATTAAAATTGTTAAGATGATCCAAGCTGAATTAACGTTTTATGTATTATTATTTTAATTAAGTGAATGATAGAATATAGATATAAATTTTTCCAATTCAAATGCACTTCATAACTCAAGTTACAAATGTCGATGTTGATAGGTTGAATGTATGTGAGTTTATGATGATATTTACCATCTCTTTTACAAACCAAACAAACTCACTAATTTTAATCAAAAACATTAATGAATTTTTCTATTATAAATAAATGGATGGTAGAAACACAATGTCCCTTTTGTTATTGAGAACATCATATAGTTGCCACTCTTTTCATCCTTCCATGAAGTAGCATAAGTTCTGTACCAACTGATATTCTGTTAACTATCAATTACTAAGAAATAATAAAAGCCAATAAACTGATATAGCAGGGAACAATGCAGTAGTAAGAGTAAAGGCATGTCATGTTTACAACTTTATTATTGCTGCTCATTTTGAGGAGAGGTATTAGTACTTTTCTTGATAGAAGTTATAGAAGACAGAAAAGTAAACAAAAGTAAAATGGAAACTATATTGAATAATGAGAGAATGAATTGCATCAAGGGGTACCTAAACTTCCAATTAGATAAACAACTAACTCGTGTAAAATAACTAACTAGTGTAACTAACTAACTAACCAACTAAGGCTAACTATAGAATAGTAGTAAGTTGGTTAACAAACTAACTAACAATGTAAAGTAACTAGATATTTAATACTAGGTGTTGTCACAACTCACAAGCCTTAGCAAGCCCTTTCGGAGGTATTTACAAATCACATTAGCTGAGATTCCAATACTAGTTTATACTTTACATGGTCTATTAACTAGATTCTAGTACAATTCATTTCTTTACTTCTAAGTTATAAAAACCATGATGCCATTGAGATTGCAGTACAATTAATTTCCTTCTGTGCCACCATTCTCAATCAAAATTTGAAATGGAATTTTATATATATCTTTTTCATTTTCTCACACACTATCACACTTTCTTCTATATTCAGTTATTTAGTTTTGTCAAATAAAGGTATATTGAAAAAAACAGCGCAATTGGGTAGTTGTTTTAATGAATCTGCTATGAAAATTGCGGCACTATTGGAATTTGAATGATTTTGTTTTGAAATCTGCGGCGCTATTCGATAGTAGATTTGATTGAATCCGCTATAAAAACAGTGTTTCTAATAGATAGTGGATTTGAATAAATCCTCTAAGAAAACTACGACGCTATTGAGTAGTGCTTTTTGGATGAATTCGTTATATAAACTATGGCGCTATTGGATGAATCTGCTATGAAAACTGTGACACTATTGGGCAGTGCTTTTGGATGAATCCACTATGAAAACTATGGTGCTATTGGATGTAGTGGATTTAAATGAATCTCTGATTGTAAAATTGTGGCGTTATTGGGTAGTGGAAGTAGTAGAAGTTGAAGGATGTGTCTCACTATCTGACAATGAGAATGAGGATTATATTGTGCAAGGGAAGTGAATAATAGATCTTTTGAGTTTTGTGTTAGACTTTTTTTATTGTTTTTAGTAATAACTAGTCAAAATTTCAATAATTGAACTTTTGATTTATTTTTATGTCACTTTTTTATTCAACTTATTTTTATGCAGTTTTGTTTGCATGCAACATACTTTTACACATATAAGTTTTGTTTGCCTGCACTACTATCTGCCCTTTCGCATAGGTGATTTTTGGCTCCCTCTATTTTGGTGATCTGTTGTTGATAACACAATCTTAACCAGTATTAAGATTAAGGAACATCTGATAGATACATTGATATTGTTTTGTTTCCTGACTATCCCACAATACTTTATTACTCGGAGTGATTAATGTTTGCTTATTTATACTTTCTTTTACTGTTCAAATAAATGAAATGATTATCCCTTGTGATATGTTTCAGAGAGATAGTTTTGTTGAGAGGTTTGAATATCTTCTGAAAAATGAACCAACAGAATCAAGGACCCAGCATTCCATCAAATGTTCCAATGAAGCGAAAACGTGGCCGACCACGAAAAGAAGAGAATGTAGTGCATAAATCTGAAAATGTGTTGAACTTCAATCACCAACCAACTGGCCCAGCTAATGGTTCTGATGGTGTTATGTTGGGGAAGGTGGTCACTGGTGTCATTGAAGCATCTTTTAATGATGGATATCTTGTTAATGTTAAGGTAGCAGAAACAGATTCCTTTTTGAGAGGTGTTGTGTTTCTTCCAGGTCAAGTTATTCCAGTCACTGCAGAAAATGATGTGGCTCCCCATGTCCAAATGATCAAAAGGAAAGAGTTTCCAATTCCAATGGTAAACCCTCAGGTTCAGGCTCAGACTACTGAGGTCCATAGTGCACTTACCTCATTGCAACCTATTGGGCCACAAATACAGGTTCCTTTGCATAGAGAGCCCGCACTGCCGACCGAGATGATCTCAGTTCCACCAGGAATATCAGAACCTGAGCATGTGAATCAGTCTTCCTCTCTCAAATCAGAGTTGGAATGTGACAAAACTGTTAAACAAGGTGATAAATTACATGAACTTGATGTCTCCACACAGGTAGAAGAATCCAATGCTAATAATGGAGGAGCAGAAAAAGAGTTAAGGCCGGCGGCATCTGAAACAATGAACCTGTTTCCAATAACCGAAAACACTGATAAGGACCTCAGAACTGAACAGCAAGTATTTCCTTCAGTGCATCAGTTGAATGAGTTGGTTCATAATGAACCAAATAGTTCAAATACTGAACTCAACTTGGTTCCTTTATGTGCTGAACCTGAACCAATGCAATCTGAACAGACTAGTAAATCTGTTGAAAATTTTGTGGAGAATAAGAACTTGCCAGAAACAGATTCACAGGAATATGCAAATACAAAGCTTCTTTCTATTGAGACTTTGAGCAAAGTTGATAATAATAACTTAACTTCAAATGGAAAACCAAGTACTAGTATTGCTAATATTCTTGATGCGGTACCGAATCATACAGTTAAGATAAGCCAACCTGAATCAATGCCATCTGAACAGTTTGTTCAATCTGCAGATCTTTCTGACTCCAAGCTTGGATCTGATCAAGGATGTGAGTTCATGGAGAAGAGTGATCCACAAAACTGTAGCTCTCTTGGCGACATCAATAAGGTCATTTTCAATCATCCTAATCAATCTTTTCTTGATGCCGTGCCTTCTGAAAACCAGATTGGATCAGGCACTTGAAATTTTTTAATTGGAAGAGATGGAGGAGTCTATGAATGAAGATTGGAAAATTTACATTTCAACCTCATCACAGGCTTGAAATCTGATCCAATATTTATCTGTCGACTCCAATTTTGCTGAATATAGTGACTGCAGTTATTTTATTGCAGCAAATCCATTTCCAAAATAAACCAGTTTAGACTGTTTAGTAGTCATTTGATTTTACATACTATTGGAATTGAGTAGACATTCATAGTTACAGTTTTGGGTCCTCTTGATGATTTTCTTCTTATAGTATGTTCCTTTGCTCTACCTTTTGTTGTCAGTTATTGAATAAAAGAATTTAACTTTCAGTTGTATATTGCATGGTGAAATCTAACCATAATTGGATGATATGTACAGTTCTCATTGTGTTGATTTATTATTGTTTGATACTTCTGAATTACCATTTTTATAGTAATAATTAACAAAAATCTAAAGTCTGAGTTTGAAGAAATGGCACAATGGTATCTGCAGCCAGTGAGCCTTTGAGATTCATATAGTTTGAGCAACTGCAATGCATAAATTGTGAAGAATCAAATTTGTGTTGTCGAGGTACTTTTTGTAGATCCATAGTTGAAATATGGAATTTATGAATACTCACTCATTCTCATTTGATGTTGAAAAAAAAAAAAGGAATATCCTCCTCCTTTGAAGGAGAAACAGGAAATCATTAAACAATAGCTTTTGGATACGTATGTTTTAGTCATGCTTGTTGAATAATTGTAGAATACATGAAACATCTTTGACATGGTCTCTTATTTAATTTCTGTGGAATCTGTTTTGGGTTTTAAAATTAAAACTACTGAATTCCAAAGAGAAGAAATAAATTACAGTAACAATAATGTTTTGGATGAAAAGTTGGGTTTTAAAATTCACTTGCATATCATATACACAATTACTACACAAACCTCTATACATCTAATTAAATGAAAAGTTGAGAAGAAAATAAAAATAAAAATATGGTCAATCAACCCTTGAGTTAACTAGCCAGCACTATTAAACTAATTAAGCTTAGGAATTAAGTAATTAACATTCAGGAATAGTCTCTAGCACAGGTTTCCAATGACTGTGATGATGGTTGTTTGCAATTTCATGATCTCTAGCTTTTTTTATTAACCGACAAAGAACTTGTTCTGCAGAAGCTAATTGCTTCTTCTTCTTCATCATCGTCATCTGCTGGGGTTGTTGTTGATTATTATTATTATTATTATTATTAATGTTTCGTATATCTCCCAATAGTTCAGCAAGCTCACCCCTTGAAATCTTCAATGTCACCTTTCCATTGGCATCACAAGAAGCTCTCAACGTTCCTAATAGCTTCTCCTTATTACTATTATTTTTGTGATCTACTATGTTCCCTAAACACAAGTTCCGTTGAGATTGAGCAAGATGAGATTCATCAAATACCTTGCTTGACGATGAAGATGACTTTGATTTCGTCAACGTTTGGTTAGACCTCAAAGATTCCCAATCCTCTCCACACCACTCCATTGATGATGGTGCTCTGCAACAGTTTCCCATTTTCTTAATAAATTAAAGTATAATGAACAAGAGATTCTCTTTGATATATAAAAATATGCGCTTATGTATGTAATATATTAAAGTCTTAGAAGAATGATGAAAACCAGAGTGTATGTTTTGATTATATATAGGGGGTGAAGTGAGAGAAATTTGGCACATGGAGTAATAATATTAATAATAAAAATATGGCGAGATTGGGTCTCATTCTTATGTTCGTGTGCATGGCAGCCGAAAAGGGTATTTAATTTGTTGACCACAACAGTGTGTATATATCTTAACCGAATGTATATTATATGCCGTCTAAGACCCACCTTGTTTTTAATATATATGCAATTTTTTTATTGCTAATCTGTCAAATATTGATGCCACACGGAATTTCCTATCACCTTTTTAAGACCGCCTAATAATACCTAGTACTAGTAACCACACCCAACTATCATTATGTATTATATTTCTTGAGAAATATGTACAGTCCAATCAAAATAAAAATATATTTGAATTGGTTTAATGAGAAATTTTGATTACAATAAATATATAATTAACTTTTTTGACTGTCGTATTAGTAACTGATATTGTTAATAATAATGTTTTTGAAAAATCAATTTATCAGAAAAGAGCTGAATCGTGTATGTATCAAACTCTTAGTAATAATGTTCAGATGAAACCAGATATGCATCGATTAATTAATAGTAGTGTATTTCATAATTTAAATGCTGTATAAATTAAGATAATAGTTGGTGACTTTTCTTTTTCTTTTTTTGACCAATGAAAACAAAAAATGATCTTTAGCAAGCTATAACATCAGTTACAAAACAGATCTCGGGTAGATTGATGAGAAACATATGAATCACGCGCATCAAAAAACACTAAAGAGAAACCACCTTTTCTTGTCATTCATATTTTATGTTTCTATGTAAGAGCAAAAGCAAAGCAATATGTAGAAAAGGAAAGTTTAACGACAAAGATGTGTCGGGAGTACTTTTTTTAACGCTTTTTGTTGTTGTTTAAGAATTCATATATGAAAACGTGGATTGATTTTCACATCTTATAAGAATTTATATCCTAAATTTAACTTGTATTTATAAAACTAATTTGTAAATAGATGTCACTCTTTATAATTTTTTTTAGAATTATATATTCTATTAATGTGAAATTTAATTTAGATTTTTCTTAATAATATATGTATATGTAAAATCTTTTCACCCTAATTAGGAAAAATATATGGTCATGAAATTATGTATAGGATATAGTTTGAGATCTCAACAATAATGTACTATTGCATTTCTTGTATGAAAAATATTGTTCGCTAAACGCAATTCACGGAATGAAACAACTCCATGTTCCTCAAATTCATGTATGAAAAGAATGTCATTAAATTGAAGCCAAGGTCAAATTTTTAATTGGTTAAGGCTTAATTGGATAAGTTTGGTAAGAAACACATCAATGGCAACATCCAACACTAGTTACAAATCTCGTAAAAATGCATCCTTCTCTTTTTTTATATAAATCATTCCTAGAGCTAATTTTTTTTTTTATAAGCAAATGTTAATAAATTAGGTTTTTTTTACAAGCGAAATGATTTAACGGGAGTAAATGAGGTATTCCATTTCATTACAAATGGATTAAAATATCAATTCGCAAAAACTAAACCAGAATTTCTATTACATTTGTTTACAAACCAATTTTATGATAAAGTTTTAATGATGTTCACCATCTTGCTTTACCAACTACTTCAGCCGTATATTTCCATTAATAAATTTTTCATATATTTTTTATTAAAAAAAAGGGTTTTTTTCTTATACCTTGAAATATTGTTGAGGATCAGACATCAATACTTTAATGATAAAATTATTTTTAAAATTAAAAAAATCCTAGGGTTACATGAGTGTTCACTCAAAAAGAAATTAAACAAACCGTGCCTCAAAACTAAGTATTAGTTTTTTCTTCCTCTAGCACTCTAGTCAAAATACTATTCACTTCTTATCCAAATAAATAGAAACCTTACATGTGAAATAGTTAGTTTCTTATCTTTTTTGGTAATGTATTTAATTAATATCCAACACTAGTTAATAACTATTTTTCAAATACTCGGTTCCTAATTTTTCCTGCTGTGGTCATTATTGGTGAACGGAATATTAAGTAGAATTAGTCTCATAAGTGATAACAAAATATGCATGAAGACAGTTAATCAAAGTATATATAAAATGTCTAAGCTGGTCAGTATAAATGTCTGCATGCACGTTTCTCTCGTGTTCAGTTTAATCTTTCAAATTTGTCTTTTCTAAATTATCATAAAATTTTGCATATATATTCAAACTAAACTAACTTTTGAAGCCATACAAAAACCACAAGGGAAATATTTACAGCTGAAATATTAATCCGTGTGAGTTAATTACTTGGATTAATTCCACCATCTTTATATAGAGTCGCAGATCTAATACAAAATAAAATATTGAGGGGCTGACAGATATCAGCTAAAATATTATAATTAAAATTTATAAAAATCATAATTTTATTAAAGATTCAACATAATATTAATATAAAATAAAAATATAATATGTGAAAAGAAACAATTACATCGAATTAAAGTTATGTCTTTCGTTCTCCTAAAGCCTTGAAATCATCATCGATAATTGAATCAAACCTAAAGTTTTTAGCTATTTATTTTTCAATATAAAGCATCATCTCGTCAGCAAAAATATCATCTTCCATCTTGTTACGCACGGTAGAAATCGGAAGAGTTATGATAAGACGAATTAGCCGATCAATCAAATAATATGTAAAGTTTTCATATTTTTTTTTAGAACTTCACACAATTTAAACATAATTGATAAGTTATTTAAATATGAATGACTAACAACATCTAAAATAAAATATTTCAATTAAAATTTTAAATTAATTTTCTCTTGATAATTAAAATTTAAAAGATAAAATTTATTTACAAGAATACATATATTCTAATTCTCATGCTTCTACTTTATAAATACAATTGTTATTCTTCACATACGGGTCATTTCCTTATTTTTTTTCAATTCACATTGACTATGTTTTTTCAACATCATTTCCAACATCCATGGACATTTCTTTGTTAAGTAATTTTATAGGTTAAATTAATTAATTAATGAAAAACACGTGAAAATGTGTAAGAAAAGCAAAGCAGTGTTGAAAGGAAAATGAACATTAACATAACGACAAAGAGATGTGTCCGGTTAGTACGTACAACACTGAATATATATATATATAATTTCATAATTCATTTAACGCTTTTTTGTTGTTTTAGAATTGAAGACGTTACGCACACGGTGAGTTCTTTACGCAGCAAATGTAATAAGTCGGTCCAATACGTGTATTAGGAACATAAGATATGCAAATCTTAATCAACACTAATAAATTAAAATGAGAGACAAAATTTGAGCTTCTGGACAGTTGGAATTCGTAGTAGTACTGTATTGAATTTCTTGTATGAACCTTATTGTTGGTTAAACGAAATTCACGGAATGAAACATTCCTCAAATTCAAGATAGTATGAAAATAATGTCATTTGAAGTCAAGGTTAATTGGTTTGGAACTTTTGAAGCCAAAGGTTTCTATTTTATTGATTTGTTATGAGTGATGTTTTTTATAAATAAAATATATGTTATTCAGAAGGGTGATGAGTACCATCGCTTTTTAAAAAAAAACTTTTGTGATTAAAATTTAAAATATTTTTATTTATTTTATATTTATATTTGGTAATAAGTAAATTGATGATAAATTGCACTTTGTCGGTATAAACTTCGTCAATAATAATTTGAGTTTAATAATCGTACATTGTCATATATAAATATTTAATTTGATAGTTATTTAATGATGATAGTTATAAAAAATATCTAAAAATTTAATTTTTATATATTTATATTGT
>JBBPBT010001011.1:4253590-4269055 GCA_037974875.1 Cicer bijugum
GATAGGGACTATGTATTTTTTTAACAAATGGAAAAATATTAAATTAATAAATAAAATATAATAAAAAATATTAAATTATTTTAATAGAATCAAATAAAATATAATAAATTAGAAATCTTGTAATAACTGTTTTTGTTCAAACAACTTATTATAAGATATAGATACTATGTCCAATAATGGGAAAACTATAAGTAATGATTTTAACTTTTGATCAGAGAGAATAAATGCACGAATTTTATGAAACTATAAATACATAAGTCCAATAGTCATTAAGTCGATGTTTTTTATGAGAACAACCATACTTTTATGGTCCATGAGACAATAAATCAAAGAAAATGACACTTAATTGGTCATTTAATTGTTAATTTTCCTAACAAGTGAAAAATGTGAAAAATATTAAACTTTACACATGTCTTGTTCAGATGTGATAGCAACATGTACCAACATGAAATACTAAAAATCTATAGCGAAATGTTCAAACCTATACTAAGCAAACAATATTGCCCCAAATATAAAGATGTTAGGGTGTGTCACAATCCTCAAATGCGAAAAGGCAAAAAAATATCTCTCAAATAGTAAACACATTAAAACAAAAATAAATATTACAAAATAATACCAATAAAATACGAATTATGACTACTTAATCATGAAAAAAATATTATTCAAAAATTGTTGACAATCTAGTCAACCACGTTAACTTTGATATTTTTTTATTTAATTTTATTAATACAATTTAGTTTTTTAATTATTTTTATTTATTAACAAAACATTTTTCATATATTAATTTTATAGCGATGCATTAATTTTATTTTTATTTTTTTTTTAAAAAAAGACATAGATGTGAAAAATCCGTGTAATAGTATTGAAGAAGAAAATTTGGATGCGTAGTAATAATTTCCGTTTTGATCTTATCTAGTGCATAACCTATTTGTGGCATTTTACACGCTATAATCGCGACAATGATCTGTAATCAACCCAACCAAATTATTTGTACTGTCCTCCTTTTTCTTTCTCAGCCGCTGTCTTTTCTTCCACTTTCTCCTCTTCACACTTATTATCGATCTCACCTTTTCAATCTTCTTCTTCTTCCTTTTCTTTTTCTTCCATAACCAAACACACCATTTTCCCCCAAATACTTATCCTCTCACCTCCTTATAATTTCATTTCCGAAGTTTGTATTTTTACAAAATGGGTTGTCATGGTAGCAAGGAGAAGAACAACCCAACAGCAGAGTTTACTGGCCGCCACCATGGATCATCCACCACAGCTTCCGGAGGTGGTGCTGCTTCTGCCGGTGGTGTTGTTAGTAATAATCACGAGTACCACTCTGTTCAACCATCTTCAACTCATGTTCAAACACCAACACCGAAACCAGACTCAAATCCAAAACCCACTGTCACTACTCAGAATGTGAAAACAGTTCACAAAACAGACACAACCATATTATGGAAACCCTTTGAAGATATAAAGAAACACTACACTTTAGGTCAAGAATTAGGTAGAGGGCAATTTGGGATTACTTATTTTTGCACTGAGAATTCAACTGGCAACACTTATGCTTGCAAATCAATATTAAAGAGGAAACTTGTGTCTAAATCTGATAGAGAAGATATTAAGAGAGAGATTCAGATTCTTCAGCATTTGTCTGGTCAACCAAACATTGTTGAATTCAAAGGTGCTTTTGAGGATAGATTCTCTGTGCATCTTGTCATGGAACTTTGTGCTGGTGGAGAGTTATTTGATAGAATCATTGCTCAAGGTCACTATTCAGAGAGAGCTGCTGCATCACTTTGTAGGGCTATTGTTAATGTTGTGCACATTTGTCACTTCATGGGTGTTTTGCATCGCGATTTGAAGCCCGAGAATTTCTTGCTCTCTAGTAAGGATGAAGGAGCAACACTTAAAGCTACTGATTTTGGACTTTCTGTTTTCATTGAAGAAGGTGAAGCTTTTGTTGCATTGCTTTGCTTTTATATTTGTATATGTGCATTGCAATTTTATCAGCATTTGGTTTTGCCACTGTTGTTTTTATTAGCCCTGCCAATGTTCAGTTATGTGGTTCTTGATTGATGTCCAAAGTTTCTAATTTTTAGATATTGAGGATGCTGTGACCCATTAATTAATCACGCAGGAATTTGGTGCTAGTTTTATTTTTATCCATATTAGCTTGCAATGACTATTGGATATGAAACAAACAATTAAATTGTTACTAATTGTTGTAATGAGATTGGTTTTTGATGAAGATATCTGATCTGCCCATCGAAAATTATGATACATGACTTCCTAATGTAGATTATATTGTTTGCTTTTGAGCAAATTTTGAATTAGATGCATTGGTTTCTAATTCATTTTCAGTGGGTGGAATTGAAGTGTATTGTCAAGACAGAAAAAATCAGTCCATTCTGATTACAGCTTATCTTGAATTCTATTTGTGTTTTATTGTTCGGTAGTTTCCGAAGGAATTACTTGTTGCTTCATGGTATGGCGCCTCTGCTTTCATGGTTGATAGTTCATATGTAGTGTTTTCAATAATTTATTTCAGGAAAGGTTTATCGCGATATGGTAGGCAGTGCTTACTACGTTGCTCCTGAGGTTCTGCGTCGTAGTTATGGGAAGGAAATTGACATTTGGAGTGCAGGCATCATCTTGTATATTCTCCTTAGTGGTGTACCACCTTTTTGGGCTGGTAAGATCAATTTGTAATTTTTTTTAAGCAAAAATTAGAGTGCAAAAGCATCACATGGCAAATCAATTTGTAATTTCAAAATGTGGTATATTTACAGTTTTTGGTTTGAGTTACTGATTGAAAAATTAACACTTCTATGGTGGGTTTAATTTTCTTTACAGAAACTGAAAAGGGAATATTTAATGCCATACTGGAAGGAGAACTTGACTTTGCTAGTGAACCATGGCCATCAATATCAGACAGTGCTAAAGATCTAGTCAGGAAGATGCTTAATCAGGATCCAAAGAAGAGGATTACTTCTGCACAAGTCCTTGGTACTAGACTATACTGTTTCTATTTTGGCTTAATCCTCAAATAACTTCAATCAGAGTAGTGTTTCTTTCAATAAATTAAATTTACTATTTTTTTTTTCTAGCATCACTTTTGCACCTAAATTGTCATCCTTTGAGTTTTTGTTACAAGTTGCAAGTTTATGCAAATTGTCATCAATATGTTACTGTCAGATTGACATCAACTAAATAAATTCTCATCATTCAGTTGCATTGTCACTTTGTTGTCTAATTTTTCTATTACGCATGGCCTGACTATGATTGATGATTTGTTTCATAAGAACACCCGTGGATGAGAGAAGGTGGAGTGGCCTCTGATAAGCCGATTGATAGTGCAGTTCTTTCCAGAATGAAACAATTCAGGGCAATGAATAAGCTCAAGAAGCTTGCATTGAAGGTATGGCATCAAACTTGATTCAGAAGCAACTATATTCAGTGTCCTTTTGTCGTTGGTCCATGATATTGTTGAAGATTGCTCTTATCTCTCTTTTGGTTACTGCTTTTAAACTGTGCATTTGTTTACTCATTCTGGAATATGTCTGTGGATATAGTATTATGAAATTGCTTTTGTTTGTTCTGTCTGGTATATGAGTCTCTTATGCTTTCACTTGAAACAAGTTAATAAACCCTGTTCAATAGTATAACTTTGCAATATTCCAAACACAATTAATATTGAGACAATACCAAGTCTTGTATCACTTGGTGAGTTTAGCTACATGGATCAAATGACACCATTAGATTGTATAAAAAGTGAAAACCAATAAATTCATTTGCGATGGTTTCTCCTAAATTTTTCTTTGGTATAAACATGCACCAAAGATTAGCGCATTCAGGCTAGTCTATGGTGTTGACCTAAACAGAAAATCTGATACAGCTGTCATTCTGGAAGGAATCCTCTAGTAATATCTTTGAAGTTTATATGGTTGTAGAGTGTTTTGTTTTCATCACATGCATCTTTGAGTTGCATTTCCAGCTTATCTTTTCTGCACATTTCTCCATCACCGACTTAGTGGAAATTTCTCTAGATTATTGCTGAAAATCTCTCAGAAGAGGAGATTAAAGGTCTCAAGGCAATGTTTGCAAATATGGACACTGACAATAGTGGTACCATCACCTATGAAGAATTGAAGACTGGCTTGGCTCGAATTGGATCACGATTGTCTGAGACTGAAGTGAAGCAACTTATGGAAGCTGTAAGTAGTTTGTTACAAATCCATATCAAAAGCATAACTGGTTGAATGCATGCCTCAAATCTTAAACTCAACTTCAAAGTTGATCTTATTCTCATGTATAATATTTCTCAGGCTGATGTTGATGGCAATGGGTCGATTGACTATCTTGAATTCATATCGGCTACAATGCATAGGCACAGACTTGAACGGGATGAACACCTTTACAAAGCATTCCAGTATTTTGATAAGGACAACAGTGGGTGAGTATTGCAAGATTTGCAGTATATTGTTACACATATTCCAAACAAAATTCTAACCCTGTTTGAACAACTAGATAATCTTTTTCTTTAAAATCACACATCTTTAGTTTCCCATGGTTTTATCAGCTTCAAGTAATATGGTAGACTTTTGTAGTTAAGTTCTTCTATGAAGGTTGATGACAAACATTCTATGAGAATTTTATTTTCATGCTGTTTCTAATCTCCAAGTCAATATGGGACAGATAAGGCTCAATGGCCTTATCTGCGACATGCACATTGGTACTGGCATACTCAGGCCTTTTTTTCTTTGTCCTCCACTATGGAAATTATATCAAATAAAATTTCTATACTAATTTATAGTAGTTTACTTTAAATATCCACCATAGTAAAAAAAGTTTACTTTATAGATTTCCAACCTCGGACACACATGGATGATTTAAGGGGACAAAATTACTTGGTCAGTTCTAAAAAGTTAAACTGTAGATTAACTTGTTAAAATATAAAGTTTATGACGGAGAATGACCAGTTGCTTCTCTAATTCCACGGACAGGCATATTACTAGAGAAGAATTGGAGACTGCCATGACAAAGCATGGAATGGGTGATGAAGCAACAATAAAGGACATAATTTCTGAGGTGGATACAGATCATGTAAGTTGGTCTGAATTTAATCATGGAAACTCTGTTACAGATTATCAATGTTGTCACTAATGATTCTTAAACTAACAGGATGGAAGAATAAACTATGAGGAATTTTGTGCAATGATGAGAAGCGGAATGCCACACCAGGGACCACTATTATAAATCTACGGAGTGGATTCGATTTCATATGTTCATGCGATTCATTATGAAAGCCATTTGGTTGAGAGACTTAATTGTCTCCCAGAATATGCAAGACACTTTTAGGTTCTTTGAAATCCCAATTCTCGTAGCAAGGTTGTTTTCGCACGTGTGGTGCTGAAAATGATTGATTGCTTGAAGTAATGTTATGCATATGCATTTCTTTGTACATTTAATTTCCGTCGGCTGTCACATTTTCCAAGTGTCTTTCTTGAGCCCATGAATTTTTATGTTCAAATGGTGACCGTGATATTATAAGAGTTATCCTTTTAGTTATGGCAGAGGAAAGAATAATCACTGGAGGAATTTGATTTCATTAACCTGTAATGTATGAGGAGTTGCAAACTTAAGTCTTTAGTTTCCATAATGTATTGATAATCTATTGTGGACGTGCTAGATTAGTAGTTTTCCTCCTTTTCTGCCATGAGCTTTTTTTTTGTAAGTCAGGATCATGCTCGCTTATTTGGAAGCAAGTCATATGACTGAGATTATATACGATTCTACATCTTAAGGAAATTCAATGCATGATATCAAAATATTTGCATATCACAGGAGATATTTTATATATACTTTGTTTCCGACCCTTAAACCCTAAGAGAAGTTATTCTTTTAAAATTGAGCAACTTTTATAAATTTTATAAATTAAGGCTTACATGTTATAAATCTTTGTACATATTCAAAATAGATCGATGTCACTTTTTACTGCTGGAACTTTTATAACGTAGATTAATTTATTTTGATTAAAACACCAAATCATAACTAGTCTTAGCACACGCTGATTATCATAAACAAACATGTCTTTTCCATCTCTAATCTACTTTTCACTGTGGAGTGCATGGAAGCGTGATTGATAATACATCCAACGGTTGTGGGTGATGGTGCAGCTTGCACCCATAAAACAATGTATGTGTTGGAACAAGCCGTTTTTTTCATGATCCCTTGATTGATCTTAGTAGTACCGTGGGTCCGTAGTTTAATCTTTCTTGGGGTAACGTCATGAACCTCAAAGTAATGAATTAAACTGATTATAGTTGTAAATGCCTGACACTAATGAAGATAGTTTAAAGTTAATAAGATGGTATCCTAAGTTTTAGTTCCTATTCCCTTCATCATAACAATACCTTATATTAAGAGACAAGCATTTAAGTTATTCATCCACGTGAGCTTGTTTTTTAATTTATATATATTGTGATGTGAATCACACACCCCACTAAACATATTAATTACTCTTTTTCTTTTCCGTTTCTGCATAACAATATTTGCAGTAGAGCCTTTAGTCAAGACAGAATGCTTATTCTATCCCTTAGTTAGTAGGTAATAAGAATATATTGTTTCTCTTGCTTATTTGGCAATTCAATTGAACTAGTTTTTGAATGGTGCCTCGGATGCTCCTATTATATGCTGTTAATTAAGGTAACTTTCATAACAAGACAATGCAATACTGATAATAAAACATGACAGTGAGTGCTACTAGTAGCAGAGCTTTGGCTAATGAAGACAACAAACAATGTTAATTTGTTAATTAAATCATACAAGGGTGTACTGTCCATTCTCATCAATGCATGCATTTTCCATTTTTAATAGTGCGTTTGGTTTTTGAAACAGATATATGAAAAACCAATTTAGAACCTGCAAGAGTTGGCAAAACTTCATTTACATGACAAATAAACCTCTTTGAAAATTTCACTATTCTAAAATCTTAAGTTAGTGGAAAAAGTATGGCCCGGAATACAATGAAAGGGAGAGAGAATTGCACGTGCAGATGCTAATGCATGTTTTCTTTTTTGTTTAACAAAACTGAGAATGCTATTAATCAAAACCCAAAACAAAAAGACTTTTCTTTCCCTTGCATTGAGATCACTGTCATTTGCCTCTCTCCTTAGTCTTATGAATGCTTTGGTAAAAGACCTTAACCATGTTATTTTTCTACCAATATATTAGTTCTTAAGCAATCCTAGTATTGCTTAATTTGCTTTAATTGTTGTTATTTATAGTTCTGCTTTTAAAGGGTATCTTTCATTTGACTTAATTTCTAGTCTAAAACTCGAGATTCTCAGAGAAAATCATTTACTTAATCCACCATGGTAGAACATCAATCCTGTGCAACCTTGGTCAATGCATCAGCATTGTGTGTTATAGAACAAGAAGTGAAGGGAGATAATGTCTGCTATTGCTGAGATTTCAGCAGAGTTAGAAAAGGAAAGGCAGAAGAATGCGGAGCTTGAGGAAAAAGTATCGATGCTCGAAGCTCAGATAAGGGAAAGATACATTGAAACTCAAGTAACATCATTTTTTTTATTTGTACTTCACTTAAATAAGTGTTGACTTGTTTGTAATTACATCATCTGGAACATATGCACATCTCTCTGCATAATGCATGAATTATATGCAGATGGAATATGATAACTCATTATGTTGAATTATTATTGCTTGATACTTATCAGCTCCCTTGTTTATAATAATCAACAAAAGCTAATGTTTAGAGTGAAAAAATGACACATAGATTTATGGAGCAAGTGAACCTTTTAGATTTTTCTGATACAATGATTGACATTCTTTACACTAAGGGACTGATATGCTATTTCTTGAATTTGAGGAATTAAATTTACTGACCCTTGCAATTACAATTTCAAAGACTAAAATGTCTTTTTACCCATTTTTTTCTTTGTCAAAAGCTAAAATTTCAACCATTATATCAGGAAAATGATCAGCATGCAGTTGCAAGAAGCTTCAAGAATTTCAAAAGGAAGAAGATTGAAACGGAAGATGATGAAATAGAGAATATAAATATTGTCAAGAGGGAGTACAACCATGATGATACTGAAGCCATTGTTCCTAAGGAGATTAATGCAGAAAATCCCACTTCAATAAATTGGATGAGCATGGATGATAGCCAAAATTTGTATTTTGAAAATTTTAAGGTTGCAGATTACAATGAAACAGACAGTGATGATGCATGCAATGATAATTATTTTGATGATATGGACAAAAATCAAAGACAAGAGGAAATTTATGACACAGCTGAAACCGTTAGCGTGCGACAAGGTTACCTTGCTGATCCTATTGATGAAGAATCAAATGTAACATGCATGGAAACTTTTTCTGGTCAAGTGAATGATTCATCAGGTATCATGAGACAAGAAGTACAAGAAAATCAAAAGACAGGTGACATGTTAGTTATTCCACCATCCGAAAAGGTTGAAGTCAAAATGCGACAAGGGAATAAGAAGCCACAGAAGGTGGCTTTCTGTCCAAAAGAAGTTAAAAGGATAATTGAATCTGAAGCACTTGAACAAAAAAAATGCTCAGTCACACACTATAAGGAAAATTATAGTTTTTGCATCACTTGGCATAAGAAATGGGTGTGAAGATATGTATGAATTGAACTTCAACCATTTTAGCATTTTGAAGAAAGGAGAACCATATGTGTCTCCAATGAATCTTGGAGTAAGAGAATTCATTTCAGCTATAACTTGTTTTTAGTTTACAATGCTACTTTTCTTTGAAACCTCAATTTTGAATCTTGACATGCAAACTTTTGGCTCAAATAATTCTATTCTACTTTAAATGCAATGATTATTTTGTTTATCTATGTATATAGGAGCATGTTTTATACGAAAATCCAGGTGTTAGGAGGAAAATATTTTATCCAAATCGACAAAATTCAGTATTATGTCCTGTCCAAATACTTGAAGAAGAAAGAGGTATGCGTCCATCTGATGCTACATGTCCATCTTGCTTATTCTTGTGCATTAAATATGGTGGAAGAACAAGAAATCTTCCTCAAAATGAGTAAGTTTTGTACTGATAATGATTAGTACTATTTTTCTAACTTCATTTTTTTTTTTTTAATTATAAATGGGTATTGATCATTGAATCTTAGTAATAATGCAGTTTAATAGTAATAATACAGATATGTGAGGCAGGGAATGGGAAGAAAAAAACTGAAGTCTTTTGGGCCACTTATGTGTCGAATGGCGATGTTGGTTCGTGTTCGCAGTGGAAGCTTTTCCTGATGATCTAGTTCAGAAAGAAACCAAATACCAGAATTTATATTTGCTTCAGAAATATTACAGGTTTTATCAAATTATACACTGCAAACTATTATGTAAAAGCATATATGAAACAGCATTGCTATAATTCATTTTCATCACAAAAACATATGAAAAGATGGCTTAAAACATTCATTGTAGATCATAGAATATTGTCACAAAATAAAGAAGAACGAATTTTAGTGTTGCAATGTTTGTGGCCAAAAGGTCTTAAACTACTTCTAAAGGCTACCTTTCTTCATCTGACAGGACTGATGAAGCTGCTGAAGGGGAGGATTTATTTCTTCAACATCCAATTGCATGCAACAATGTGATATCATAAATCCCATATTATTCATACAAGTTTTTTATTTAAGCTTCCTGCCAATTGTTTTTCTTCCAAAATATTTTGCAACAATTTTTCATACAATGCATGTAACATATTCATAAAATAGCAACAATTCCACCGAACTTTATCCATTTTAAGTTTGAATTGTCTTCTAGAATCTGTTTGAATTGGCTTATATGAGATTATCAACTGATATAAGTACTTGTAAGACTATTTGGCACAACTTACGAAACAATTTATGACATGTTAATAAAATGTTTTCAGCTTATTGTTGTAAACTCTCAAAAATAACATATAAAAATGAGTGGACTTTGTTTTATCTTTTATTATAGTAATAACTTATACATAAGTACTTGTATGATAAACGCTTAATTAAATTGTTTATCCAAACGGGCTTTAATACTAAATAGCACTTCTTTTTGTTAAGCTTCCTTGTAAGATTACTCATTGCTCGTAAGCTTTCTACTTAATCTTGTTCAAGCAGGGTACTCATGAACCTCAGAATTCAACTAAAAAGAGCCTTCCTGTAAAATCCAGAAGGAAAAAGCACTCTAATGCCATCATGAAGTCTCATGATTTAAAAAAGACACCACCTCAACAGCCAACACAAATGAATTCTGCTTCTGCAGCTACTCAATTTGATTTAACTGGTTATTCCTCTGATCCTACATATGCAATGGCGCCACAGCCAGCAGCAGCAGCAAGTACTTTTCTGCCAGTGATGTATTGGCCACCACCACCAACTGCATTTCTTCCTGGAATGTATCCTTCAACATTTGGATACCAATGTTTTCCTTCTACAGCAAGTTACATGTCATTCCAAACAAGGCCTTATTATTATAATCACTCTACCTGCAATTTCTCCTTAGAAAAGTTCTTAGAAGGAAGTGGAAAAAATGAGACAGCCTCAGATGAAACTGAGAGTGACACTTATCATAGCAGTACAAAGCATAAGCAGGGACCATAGTTTCATAAATGAATGGTGTGAATGTAAAAGAAACATTTTGAACTCATGATAATTCCATCATTGATGCTTGCTTTTTCATTACTATGAGGCTGGAAATATGAAATACCAACCACTATTGATTGTTAATTTAATATTATTATTGTTATTATGTAACTACTTTTTACTCATTGTTATATAACCACTTGACTAATAAATAACTCTTCCTTTTTTAAGAACAATTTCGTAAATTTGTTAGTCATTCATTTACTATTGTTTTTAATGTGTGGAAAAACTTAAACTTCTTTGTTAAGAAATGGCAAGAATGGAGACCCCTACATGGAACGTGTGAATACAGTAAGACCTATATATAATAATGGCAAATAGGACAGTGAGTCCACTACATTTTTATTTAAATGATTGTAAGAGCATTGATGGATTTAGACATGTAGCTGCACATGGTGCAATCAAATTTTCTTGTCTGTGTGAAAATTTTCTTGTCTGTGTGAAAATTTTCTTATAGAATAATATATTATGCACCATATCTTTTCTTGTAACGAGAATAATATATTATGCACCATATTTTTTGTTGAAACGAGTTTTTTTTATAATACAAGTCAATATGCTTAAAATTATATGTCAAAATTGATCCATTTATTTAAAAGTCCAACAATTTTGATATTTTTTTAAAATTTTTGACTTAAAAAATGATGATTTAATATATTTTAAATAACATAAAATACAATTTTATAATATAAAACCATCTAAATTCATTAATTATGATATATAATTAATTAAATTAAAAGTATGAAATTTTTTAAAATTGAAAATTAAATTTTTATAATTTTATTCTAATTTTGTGAATATTAATTATTCTATATAACGAGTGATTAACATAATTAATTTTAAAACAGAGAGCTTTTTTTATAAATTAATAAAAATAAAAAAAAACTAAAATTACAATTAAATCTATTTATATCTTTAAAAAAAAAATACTACCAAAAAATAAATGCTAAAAACACATTTGAAAAAGAAGGCATTGCAATGTCACATGAACATTCAAATCTATTAAAGTTTAAAATCGATTATTTATGTTGCGGTGAATATAAAACTGTTTAGTATGCACTACCATCTATCAATTTTGATTAATAGAATAGAATGTGCTAAAATAAATATTAATAATAAGTTAAAGAGTATATTTGTAATATTTTTTTTATAAAATACAATTTATTAAATCATATGTGCACGTGTGTTCACCAATTTATTAAATCACGTGCAGCTGTTCGAATTATATCCCTTTATGAGTAGGCCAAGAGCCAAGTGAACGAACGTGATTTCATTTTGGCATTTAGTCTATTGTAGGACTGGATCTTATCCATTTCAATGTTCCACCACTCCTCAGATTCTTTCTCATCTCTCAAATGAATTCAACTTCATATATTTGGTGTCACAATAATTTATTTTTACAAAGTTAGACTCATTTATCATGATTTTGACGATATTTACCAGACAAATGAGAATAGATACAGATGCATATTAAAAAATAAGTTGAGAGAAAAAAATTTAAATGACAAATGATGCAATAAAAAAGAAACATAAGCCTAAAAAACAAAGAGTTTAATTTAAAATATTTTAGATGGAGTGTATATATAAATTACATGAAAAAATAAATATGAAAAAGAGTACGATGGTTTGGCCCACATACTCTTGTTTAATGTACCACTTGTTTGGTGGTTCCTTTTGTTTATTTCTTACCTACCCCAATTATTGTTATTTGTATTGATATCATATCCCCCAATTATTTCAGTCTCTAAATGTTTGCGTAATCTGCTAACCAGCCTTCAAAATTAACCATTTACAAAATCATTATAACTTGTTTAACTATATGACTTTTCATTTGAAAATTGGAAAACTAGGGAAAATTTTTAATATTAACAATTTTATAAGAAATATAAGGAGGTTGGTAAGAGAGCTCTCATGTTCGACCTACAAGCTCGACATATTACTAAAAAAAAATGTAAACAATTGTGTATATTTTGTTTACTCCAAAAGTGTAGTAACAAATTTTTTATTTTCTTTTGAGAAACGGAAAGATTCTTGCCCTTCTTCATGAAACATTATGATTCACCTAACTTTATTAAAGAAATATATTGAAATTTCTTCCTTTGAATTTGAACCATTTAATAACTCCTTAATTAGTCTTTATCCTGAGTGCTGTCATATTTTGTATGTTTATTTGGACTTTGCAGCGTATGACACGCCTACATGATGATGTGTATATAAAACAACAACTTGAATAGCATAAATATCATATAAATAAATATAAACATCATCACTACATCCTCGTGAACATGCCCAACACTGAGCTAGCACATTAATATTATTAAACAAATAAAATAAAAAAAAGTTACATCTCAAGATTAATTAAAAACTAAAAGCATACAATTTCTCCAATCCCCATAAGACGAACTCCACAACCTCCAAAGGCTCAATTCATTCATTGACCTTCCAAACCAACCCATGTAAACAAAAGCTTTTATTTTTGCATAATAATAATATGTTACATAGTCTGGAGACATTAGAATATGAAATTCATTCAAGGTTGTTCATCAGAGTGCTGCTTGTTGGCAACACTGCATTGCTTCCTAATCTCACCCTTTGTGCCAGTAAGAGGATTGTTTTCGGATAGCAAAGTAATAGCTCTAGAAAATTCCTTGAAGAAATAATCTTGACTCTTAGCCATTTTCTTTACATAAGGTTTGGTCCTTTTGTCATGGGCTAATTGGTGATCCACTAACAAAAGACCCTTATTGTCCAATATATTTCTATAGTAGTTGTTATCTAGAATCATGGGGGTACCACGGTCATTTCTCACGTATTGGACTGCCTTTGGGTCTGGAATTGAATCAGGGCACTTCTTTAGCATGTGTGGAATGTGTTCTGGATTTAGTGCTGGATCAACTTCTGGATACAAACGGTGCACCAATTTCACACAGTGGGTTCTACCAACACTGTGTGCTCCTGTTGAACAAAATAATTAAAATCATACCTTATAAAATTATAATCTTTATGAATGAATTTATGAGTATGTATAATAAAATAAATACCAAGCAAAGCAACAACTCCAGAGGTGTCAATTCCCATGGCACCAAATTTGTCAAGAACAGCAGAAATGGACTCATTGTGATCAGGGAGGTACTCCTCCAATAAATCCACTCTGCTCTTTCTACCATCCCTTCTTCCTGTTTTCAGAGGAATATAAGGTCCTCCTAGCTGCAACAAACTCATTTTCATTTAATTAACATCAACCGACACTAATCTTATTTACTTGCATAAATAAAATATATAAATAACTTCTCATTTACAATTTATTATTATTATTATTAATTAATAAGTTCAGTCCTCAAACACAAATTAAAACATACATGGACTAGATTCTCTAACTACTCTCTTCAATTTAATAATAATATATGCAAAATTAATATCATACTAAAAGTAGTAGATTTGTGTACCTACATAATTTCTTTAAAAAGAAAAAACAAGTACCATTCCAAGTTAGGATGAACAAAGTCAGAGACAGAACAAAAAAGAAGAAATTACCGAAACAATGCCATCTCTAGCAGAAAGAACAAGGATATCAGAACAAGAAACAACTCCAGGACACTCTCTTTCAACAGCTTCTTTTATTGTATCAACGTATCTGAAATTCCTCAAACCAAAGCTTCTGTCATGTTCTTGTTCAGATAAGCTTCTTCTTGTGGAAGTCAGCAACAAAGAAGCATCACAGCTCTAAAAACAAGTGAGAAAAAAACAAACTTTTTATAAGTCATTAAAAAAAGTTTGAAACTTTGTAAAGAAAAAGCAAAAAGAAAATAATGGGTCGGAAATGAAGTTTAGTTACCTGAACAGCACAGTCATGGAAAATGTTTCTGAGCCATGAGAAAGCAGTGTTCTTGTGACGCTTGTAAAGAAGTTTGACTTGTTCTTTGATGATTTCTTCAGCTTGAGGACACGATTCTTTGTAATAATTCATAAGAAGACCATTATCTTCCTGTGCAGAAGAAAGAGTGAAGAAGAGTTGTGGTGAAAAGTATAAAAGAACCAAAAAGATGAAAGCATGGTTAGGAGCCATTGCTTTCGTTTGTGAAGTTCAGTGTTGAGTGAGTGAACTACTTGCTCTGCTCTTTCTCTTAAATAATGCTAAATGTCATACTAAAATAGTACTAGTGTTAATTAAGTACAATAAGTAGGACTCTTCTTTAATTATGTTTTGTACTTTCTATCTTCACATAATGGAATTTTGATTCATTTCATCCAAATTGGATTTACTCCTACAGCTGAATTATCGCACTTAATACAGTCACAACATCGATGACAATTCAATTTCTATCGAATGATCTTAAAACAAAAATATATATTTTTATTTTATAATTTAGTAATATATCAAGTTTAAATTTAAATTATAAGTATCTATTTTTATTATGAGAATTGCAGAAACTTTTTATTATAGGGAATTCTAATCTTAGTCAATTGCATGAATTTTTATTTGTATTTTATAATTCAAAATATTGAATTTTATAATTTGTCTATTTTTATTGAAAGTATGATGCAAATTTTAAACAAGAATAAGATAAATTTGATGTCGACGAATATTGCACAAATAAATTTTAAAGTATGTGTCAGTGTAAACTTTAATTTCAAATTATCTTCTTTAATCTATGTATATTTAATGCAAAATGATTAATCGGGGAATCTATTTCAAGATATTTTGGATTTCTTAAAGTGAATTATAAATTTATATCAAATCTTTCGATCAATGATAGTTTTTAAAATAACTTTTTTTCATTTACTCTTGT
>JBBPBT010001011.1:4271424-4283051 GCA_037974875.1 Cicer bijugum
GATAATTTAATATATAATTTTTTAAAAAATATATATTAATAAAAAGAATTTAAATTTTGATCATAAAAATGAAAACCACGAAATTATAATAATCTTTAGTCAGGTAAAAACAACCCTACTCTATTTTGAAAATTATTTTTTTATTCTCTCAATGAAATTATTATGTTGTTACTCTCTTCAAAATTATCCATTTTTATTAATTCAGAAGACCCATGATGAGCAAAGTAGATCTCGAAATTTAAATAGTACAGTTATCATATTAAAAAATTGAATATACAATCTTGTAGATCTAGATCAACTTTTTATCAATTTTTATATTATATGCCATGAATTTATTTTATATTTAATATAAACATTATTTTGAGATGGAATTGTATATAATAATTTATATTTAATTATTTTATAAGAACTTAGAATAAAATTTTATAAAAAAATAAAAATTAATCTTGCCAAATATCATTAAAAATTAATATTATTACTTGATAAGTATTCATTCAATTTTCACCATGAAATAAGCAATGGGGCCAACATTTTGAAAGGAGATAGAGAGGATGCTTCTCAAGCTACTCTTGCCAATAACAACATGTTCCTTGTTTCTAAATATAAATTATTTTGTTAGCGATTTCCGCGATCATGTCCTCGTAAATAACTAACATAAAAAAATATATGGAGTAGATAATAATTAAGTTGCTCTTCATATTAGCTTGATGTTCTAAGCTAACAGGAACAGATCATAAACATAAAATGATTAAACACCATAACAAGCTATTAAGCTACAAAGCCAATTAAATACATTCACGATAACACCCAACCACCAATTAAATACATTCACGATAACACCCAACCACACTGCCACACTTTGATTATATTATACTTTACTCAAATTTTCTTGCATCGCTGAGATCTGTGTTTTTTTTTTTTTTCAAAAATACTTTTATATTTGGTCAATAAAAGAAAACTTTTGATATGAATGTCCTATTTTTATTTATTCACAAAATTAATTGATAAAATCTAATCATTTTGATTATTTTTTTATAATTTTTTTAATTAATATATAAAACTGTCATATTTTAAACAATATAAGTATAATATAATAATATTAAATAATTAATATTCATAAAATTATAATAATATTTATTAAATAATTTGATTTTAATTTATAAAATTGTTCATTTTTTAATTTAATAAATAATTAATATATTTAGATAATTATACATAATCATAACAACCTTGTTACATAGTTTAAAATATATTAAATAACTACTTTTTAATTAAAAATATGAATAGACGTTTAATATGCTACAAATTTTTTTAATTAGAAATATGAAGAGACTAAAAGTGACCTAAGAACCATATTGTCCCTGCCGTTCTATCCCTGGCGGACGTATTTAACTTTTTTGCTGATAACTACTTATATAAATAGAGGCAAACCTCAAGATAAGTTCACTTAACTAATTATATACTAAAAACTCATTATTGTTGTTTTTGTTTTACCAAAAGAACCATGTTGCTCAACGGTTCAAAAAACTGCATACTATATAATTTTGTCCATGTATGGGCTATGTGCTCGTAAATTTGTAGACATTGGATTCGGAAGAAGTATTCAATAAGTGAGGTACCACATGCGCTGACTGCTTCAGAAATGCACACAACTTCAACTGGATAAAAGAGGCATGTGCTCATTTCGTTCTCCAAGTCCAAGTGGGACAGTCCTATTCAATTTTTAATTAACTTCGATAGTAGTAGGTTGATCAATTATTCAATTGGCATTATCTAATTAAGAGACTGGCTTAAGCCATAATTCGATGAGAAATCATATTCATTAAAGTTATTATTTAACACTTTATTTGGTTTAGAGAAAAAAATTAAAAGAAAAAAGAGAAAAGAAAAGATAGTACCAAATAGAATAGAAAGTAAGATGTTTTTTTCTCTCCTAATACTCTTATAAACTATTAACTTAAAATATACAAATTTAAATCAAATATAAATATAAATTTAAAAAAATCACAGAATTTGATATTAAATTTAAAATGAAATATTAATAATTAATTTTAAAAAATAAGTTAAATATGAATTACAATTTAAAATTAGATGAATATGAATATTAATTGAAAATTTTAAAATAAATATAATTTTATAATGGTAATTTTTTCATTTACATACAATATATATGTTATCTTTATTTTGTTTATTTTACAAATAAAACTAAATTATTTGGTTACTCGAAAAAAACTAGATTTAAATATTAACTATTCTTTGGAGATCAATTTCATATTTAAATAATTTTACTGTTCATACACTTCACATGCCAGCTTTCCAATTATGATTTAGCACCAAATGATAGCAATTGAAGGTTATAATTCAAAAAGAAGTAAAAATTGACAATCCCACGCAACTCACTCACTCATTGTAATGAATGCAATAATAAACCAAAAACGAACTATGGTTTCTACGATAAGATGGAATTTCAATTCGAAGAAAGTGCAACAGCACAAGGTCCATAACGATAAGGCTAGTATGCTTTTTTAAAGGCAGAGTAAATATAACCAAAACTGGAAATTTTGTCAAATCCTTCAGCATCGCGTTTTAGGCCCACTTTCCAACTGTATTCCATAGACCTTAATTTGATGCTAGTTATACCCACCCCACGGATTAATTAAACCAATCACTAGTCCCTCTTCTGGTAATTTGATAAAGACAATCAGACATTATATTATGAATTCAGGAGTATTCTTTATAGCATCAGACAGCCAGATAGCTATCAAGTATCAACTATAGGCTGATCAGTAGTACAAGCACCATTAAATTAAATGGTCGTAAAACTCCTCCTTGGACTCGACTTGACTCGTAATAATATCATTGTCAATAATATTTGTAAATAAATAAATATTTCTTATAGAAATTTATGACTAAGATTATGGTTAGTTTCAAAAAATAAAAAAGTAATTTGGTTGAGTAACTAACTTTATCTAACCATAAATAAATTGTAAAATAAAAATACATAAAACCAACAAAGCCTCAAGGCATAACAGTTGTCGCGACGACACTAAAAATGTATTAACACTGATTACTGTAATAGTATGCGACAAAAGTTGAACATCCAGTTAGCCACCTCTCCCATATGCAATATTTACCAATCCGACCAAAGGTTGAACAAGATTTCATGAACTTTAGACATCCAGATTCAGCATTTTAACGGTTGGCCAGTTAGAATCTTTGCATTGCATATTAGCACTCGTAATGAAGTTCACGTCAATTGCATATTAAAGCCAATTCTTAACCTCAAATGCTAGTCCATTTGTTATCTCTGGATCTGTCTGCATCTAACATCTGCGACAACGTGGCGAATGTGTGGAGCATACCATTTCACCCTTTCAACATGCTCTACAGAAACCTCCCAACAATATCCTGAAAGAATCACAATGGTGTTGACTAATCAATAATTACTTTCGAAATTAGATTTCAAGAGTTGCAGTGGGAGTGGGAAATAGTAAAAGACGTGTAATTTTAAAATTCACAAAAGAAAAGATGCTACCTTCAGATCTAGCAATTTCAGATATTGACTTTGATAAATGATCAGTCCACTGACCCTCCTCTGAGTCCTTTGTATTCCCATGAACATGTAATGTTCCACCTTCTTTCCTGCAATGTTGATTCCATGAACATGAATGAAGCAAAATTAAGCCAGTAATATCCACACAGAATTTTCTCCATTGTCCCGCTTGGAACGCATGCTTTGTATATCAATTCGGATTTCGAAGATTTCATTACCATCAACAGAAGTAAACAGTCATGAGTTGGAAATCAATTAGTGATATACATAGATTTCAATCAGGCAAGTTACAGGATGGTACTTGAACCAAACTTTAAGATCAATAAAATCGAAGTCAGTGGAATAACACCACTTAAGTCAGACAAGCCAGTTTAAAAATGTTTTTTTATAATAAAATACTAGGCACCAAATATGAAAGTTTGTCTTCAATTTTATTATCCAAATGACAACACTTTTAGAGAAGAAATACAATAAGTTCGAGAACTCAGTGCCAGTTATTTCAATGTCAATCATCGGGGATACTCGGCTATTGAGAGCAAAAGCAAAGAAGAATTTTCTGGCCAACAATGCCACAAACAATAATAGTATTATGGGCGTGGAAGCATCATCAATCAGAATTTAATCAATTTATAGATTCCCATGGTGCCTAAATGCTGACAATAAAGTAACTCCAGTTAAGTATGTTGAATTGAAACTTGTAAGGTATGTATTAGTATCTCAATTACCTTAAAGCCCTCACAGCGGTGACCCAGCTACATTCACTAGATGGAAGGAGACCAAGACAGACTCTATCAGCTACACCCTGAAAATGAAAAAAATCAACATACTTGGTTAAGTAATTTCCTACTGTGTATATCAATGGGTGCTAAGATTCGATAGGCCTGTAGGTATCATGACCATTTGTAGTCAGTTTGCAAACTTGAAAAAAGTAAACGACAGAGTAAATAGTTTACCAACCACACATTTCTTTCCTTTTATTTATTTTTTAACTAAAAAACAAGGGGATAAGATAACTCCTTTTCACTTAATCTTCTTTTCCTCCAAACAAACTACAACCCTCACTCAATTTCCTCACTTTTATTTCTAACTTTTCTTCCATTATTCATAAATTGGCCAGGTTAAAATTTAACACCGATGGGTTGTCAACACTAACATTGGGTATCTTTGGCTTCTCCAAGAAACAAGAGAACTGCAGGGAGTTTACTGCTGCATAACAGGGAGTATGATAAACTTTATCTACAGCATACAACTATAACATGTATGCCGTAGATAAAACTTCAAAACCACCAGGGCGATGCCATGTCTCCTCAAAAAGGACTGGATGGTTTAAATTAATCACAATTAAAAGAAAGCAATATGTAAATACAGATCTTTGTTTATAGGAGAAATTGAAAATACACAATATACCAGCATACCTTGGGAGCTGTATTTCGATTATCTCCTTCAAGTACGATACAACGGTCAGAAACAGAATTTGATTGTAGATTATGTCGGAGTGCTTCTATGGCATGGGGATTCCATTCACAGGCATAAACAAATTTTGCCTGGGCCCTGAATATTATTAATTGATAGAGATTAATATCAATAATATTAAAAATAAAAACCTCAGAAACAAGCAAACCTGAAACAGTTAATAGTAGAAAAAAATTCCAAAACTTAATCTCAGTTTAATAACTTCAAGAGTGAAGTCCCATCCCCATAAACAAATGCAGATATTCAGATCCAGAGAATGTATTTTGAAAAGTTAGATTACCAAATAATTGTGGCAAAAGTGTCCAAAGAAAACGAAAACAATTGTTTCCACACAGCACGCCATAATCTTGTCTGGGCAATACTTAAAATTATAAGACAGTATAATATATTTAGAAATTAGGTATAATGCACAACCCTGCCTGTTCAAACAGACAAAATACCTGACAAGGAAAGGTAGCACAAAGTAGCCAATGCCTGCAAACAGATCAACTATAACCTCATCTTTGCAATCCAACCTGGCCATCCGGAGCTTCTCGGAAAGATTACCCCATGAGAACATGCATTTTGTAGCATCAAAAGAATAGAATATTCCATTCTCTCGATGGTTGACCCAACCATCATCTCCAACAAGAATCTCCAATGTACTGTCTCTTGTACCAGTTGCAGCAACTGGGCCCTATAATAAACCAAACCAGCTTACTTGTGTCATAAATGAATGTAGTCACTACAAAGCTATTGCAGGCAAAGTTAAAACAACTTTCTGTTAAATAAACTAAAGTTCTAAGACAATTGCCCTGGTACTAAAGTATTACAAGTAACAGCAAGATTTTTTCCTTACAAAGATCAACCACAGCTCAACATTCTTAGGTTGCAAATTAAAAAAAACTAAATGTTAAGTCCTTTTGTAATTTTAGCCTTCAGCCCTTCATAATTTGTCTAAACACTTGTTGCTCTTATCTTGGAAAAATATTTTAAAACTAGATTCCAACCTAGATGAGCTTATAGATGTACATTTAATAGAGAAATATATCTTTTAGCGTTTCCATTTCATTCACAGTTGATAATTTAAATATTTCATATTTACCAAATGTCTTCATTAAATATATTCTCTCATCTTTCATACATTTTTTATACATGTTGCATCTTCAATACTAAAAATTCAAAAATATTGTCTATGTATTGAGGAAAAAAAGTTAATCAATACGATAAAACCCGGGCAGCAAAAGCACAAGCAAATTTATGTTTTATTTATGTATATTTGATTACTTGGCGAGCAAGACGATGAGCCTTAAGTGATTTGGCAATAATTGGCCAGAGCTCTTCTGCAATAGAGTCCCACAAAAAATTCTTGAATGAAGTAGCTGGAAGTATAACAATATCACCAATCCGATCCCACCTGGAAAACATTAAAGATTACTACAAAACACACCACTAAAAGGATTGCATCCAAGAACAGAAACCGTAAATGAATGGAAAACATGCACAAAGTTGAAAAGCAAGCTGCATAGAAGCAATCTTAACAAAAGAACCTTGTTGGCAGTTCCTCTATAAGCACAGTCGGTAGGCCTTTTTTCTCAATCAAAGACGTTACTGCTTCAGTCATTACTTTCAAAGGAGTCATTGCAGTTTTTTTCGCTTCAACAACCTTATCTTCCAGCATAATGGCACCATATTCGTGGAGAAGAGTCAGTGCTTCAGAAATAGATAAGTTATTTAACAAGTATCCATCTTGTGTAAGTGGTTTTGAAAGTGGAATTTCATTTTCACCATCAATTGCATCTCTTGAAGGATGACTCCTTTCATGAAATACAGCAAAAAGCTCTTGATGGACAGGAAAACAGATATGTGATCCACCCTCTTCAGAGTATGACTTCTTCCCCAAGTCTAACCATCCAAATTTCTTCAATATATCTTTACCCTGCTTTGCATATTTCTTTTCTAGTTGCAGAACACAATGTGATGGAATCGTCGGACTTTGACCATTGGTGTGAGGCACGTTATCATTAAAATATAAACTTCCATTTTCAGATATATTTGGTAGCTGTTCAAGTTGGGGTCCTTGAGAATTTTCAACCTTGTTTCCATTCATCCCTCCATTTTGGCCAATTATATGCTGTTTTTTATTTTTGAAAGGCATAAAATCTTCATGTGAATGCATTAATTGGAGCATGCTGACTTTTGCTGGCTCACTGAATTTGGTTCCAAATGCATAGCATGATGCACCGCCCCCAACTATAACAAGATCATCACCTACGACATTGGCGGTACTACGTACAAATAAATCTTTACCAACAGAATTAAGGGTAACATGTTTCCATATATGAAGCTTCAAATCAAGTAAAGCCAACTCTTGATAATGCTGCGTTACTGGACAACCACCAAGAACTCCAAGATGATTCTTATAGACATAAATTGAGTGGGAGAACCTAGCGTGTGGGTTCCTTCCAGCGGTTATTTCCTTCTTCCACTGACCCATCTGAACATCAAAGCTATACAAATCCCCAAGTGCTTTCCCACCATCATATCCACCAAACATAAAAATATGAGAATCTGATGCTACCATTGCATGAGAGTGACGAGCACAAGGGCAATCCCCAGAAACTGGAATTTCTTTCCAGTGTAAATTAATTGTATCGAGAATATAAAAGGAGGAAAAGATATTATCATTATCAAGTCCTCCAAATACATAAATCTTTGAACCTATTACAGCTGCAGCATGTCGATGCCTATCCAACATGAAAATATTAACATTAACTGTGAACATAATATTGTCAAATCAAGCACAGAAAATAAAGTTACTACACCTTATAACAGTGTTACAATATACAGCTTAATAAGTTGTATGCACATGAATTAACATATCATTAACCTAACTAGCAGAAGTAATATATATTACTACAACACAACTATTTTTTCCTACTGTATAATCGCTCGGTAAGTGGCTTTCAATGAGCTGGTGCAAGCAATAACAGAGGAACATTGCAAAGTATTACCTGGGAGGAAAGACACTGCCACCACATTGAAGTAACTTCCAACAATTCTTAGTTGTATCGAAACTCCATACATCACTCAGAATTTTATCAGGACCGGTCCGACCTCCAATCACAAACATCAAATCTCCAACCAAGGAAGCTGTATGGCCTAATCGCGGAGAAGGACAAGCTCCTCCAATGGTGTTGATTGTCTCAAGATTGCCAGAACATGGATCAAGTAGCAACAAATCATTTCTTCTAGCATGTCTCCCCAGACCTCCAAAACCACCACATACAATGACTTTCTTGTGGTTGGCATTATCTAATGCGCAAGCGGAGTGACCCCATAGGAAAAGTTTCTCCACTGGCTCACCAACAATTTCAATATGGGCAATTGACAAAGTACAACCAGGAGAACCCACAAACCCTGCCAACCATTCAAAGATTCAGACTTTTTCGATTGATATTAAAAGGAAAGTTGCCCTGCAATCAGATGCATATGGATATATAAGTACTGATTTGAATTTTAATGACTCTGGCATATTCATTCTAACAGCGACACTGACATATATAGCATATATATAGTCAGCCAATATCGTATTCAACATAGAGCTCATAATAGTCTAATCAAATGGCACCAAGGGGATGATTTAGGGCCTATTTGGATTGCCTTGTTTGGGCCTATCTATTGGCATAAGTACTTGTGACTGTGTGACTATTTGGGAGAGCTTTACGAAACAACTTATGATGTTTTCTGCTTATTTTCATAAGCACTTCGGGATACCAAAAACAGTTTAACTTCAAATAAAGCTTATACATAAGCACTAAACATTTAATTATGCTGCTTATTAGAAAAGAGCCTTAATCATATAGTTCAAAAAAATAATTAAATTTTACATTGGAAAAATGTTGACTAAAGAAACAACTTATTATCCACTGAAATACCTGAAGAGGTTTCGGAAGCATTCCCGTTTGTCAATTGAGATTGATCATCGAGTTGAAGGTGACTGCAAACAAGCTCTACACCGTTCGTTTGCGACAAACGGTTACAATTATCCTCAACTATTGCTCCATTGGACTGCAACAATCGAAGAAACCTCTCAGTTCTATTCCTATTCGCTTCCATTTTATTGTTCGCAACTTGAACAAGGTAACGAACATACTCAGGCGTAACCATAATTTTATGAGTATCTCCCAACGGAACTTCCATGCGTATCGAACAACGAATAGCAATGATAACGCGCTTATTAACATTTGTAATTCCAGATTCTCTGAAACCGGAAGAAATCGCGAGAGAAACGAGTGAATGAGCAGAAATTAGGTCTTTGCACTCGATAGCGATAATGAGAGGTTCGAATCTGAAAACAAGTTCGGAAAGAGGTGACTGAGTTGACTCGGAAGAGAAGAGGAGTGGAATGAGCGAGTTAGGATCAGCTGGATGGTGTGAAACGAATATCCATGAGCCGCCTTTGGCTTTTTTCTTTGTTTGGGGAGATGGAATTGGAGAGATGGGTTGAGAGAGGATGGAAATTCTTCCGGAGCATGAACTTGTCGTGAAGTAATTAGGGCTTTGGTTGAGAGTGTTGATGAGAGGGATTATCGGTGTATCTAATGAACCTTTTGGTGATTTATCAGATTCTGTTGAGTTCAATGAAGCTAATGTTGTTGCTTTTCTCTTTTCGAAATCCATTCTGTTGCTCAGTTAACTCAACTGGTCAGTCCTAAACCCAGCAAAAATCTCTGAGCAAAAAAGCACACACGAAAGAAGCGAAGACGAAGGTAGTGCGTGATTAATCAGACTCGGGTTATGATGTTTAATTAAATGGGTCAAATATTATACTAGGCCCATTCATTATTGCTAATCAATTGTATGGCCCATTATCAGCAGTGTTATTTGCACCCCTGTTTTTGCTAGTATTCCTAATATTTTTTTTATTTTTTTTTAATTTAAATTTAAATTGTGTTCCAAGTTAATCATCATTTTGACTTGACTAAAATATCGATAAAAAAGCATATAAAGAAAGAGTTTTTCAAGAAATGTAGAGTTCTTACAAAGCAAAATATTGACACAGGAGAGTATTAACGTATGGTATCCACTAAAAACACTAACCTTTCTATTACTATGAAGAGGGAAAAAAGAAAGAGATCCAATATATGGTGTGATAAGAAAAAATAATGGAAATGTACTGCCTTTTTCATTTGAAAAAAACTATGACAATACATTTATAACAAACTAATAATAGGGCAAAATGGTACGAATACAACTATAAATTTTGTTTCGTAGAATTCGAAGTTGAGTTTATGTTATCGATATCATCAATGGTTGAGTGGCGAAAAAATTTATATGAAATATTTTAGTCCTATTTTTAAAAAATGCTAGGCAAACAAAGTTCATTATTTTCTTTCTCGGGTGGTTTTAAGCATAAAGGTCAGAGGTGTAATTGTGTTGGGCAGATAAATTTTGCTAGAGATAGTATACTATATTGTTGACGGTATCAAGTTGAATAAAAAAAAAATTAAACAACGCATAAATGAGAAGGTCTGTTTCATATAGATTTGTATAAGTTATTTCTAAGAAAATTTATTTAAAAATAATATTTTTATTTTAAATTCATTTTTTATATACTAAATAAGTAATTTTGATATTTAATAATTTAGATATTTATTATTAAAAAATTTAACACGATAATAATTACATTTTAAAAAAAGATGATATTTCAAAAATAATTTTGATCAGATATTTTTCAAAATAACTTCTTATTTTAATCAATTTTTGAATTTTAATTATTCAAAAAAAGTTATAAGAGGAAGAAATATTTAAAATGAATTTTTATAATAAGCTATTTACATCAATTTATTATTTGAAGTTTTACCAATTTAAAAAAATTGTAACAAAAATATTGAATAATATAAAAATTGTTTAAAAAAATTGTAATAAATAGACTCAAAATCTTAATTCTTTTGATAAAGATAGAGTGTCCAAATCACTTATTTAGTTGATCTTAATTTAATGTAATGACCTCGTTTTCCTAAACTTCTTTATCTCCCAAGAGTTTAATGTAAACGACAATACAACAGTTTTTGTTTGAGAATAATCTATGCTTATATAAATGGATTGAGTCAAAATAAAAGAAAAACTGATTGATGTATCAAATTAAATAAATAAATCTCACATTAAATAAAAATATACATGTTGAACATATTAACTAAAATAACAAATATATCTTATCGATACTAGTTATATGTTGCTCTTAACTGAATGTTGAACACCCTTGTGACCCAATGCAAAGTGATTCTATCTATTTGAATATTTAAAAATATATTGAGATAAAAAACATTATTACTATATTGAAGTTTCCCGTAAAAAATCGGTAAAAAATAAACAAAAATTCCTTGTAAGAAAAAACAAGATTGTAAGGTCCAGCTTTGTACTGATCGGGATGAAGATTATTAACATCTATTATAAATATAAAAAAGAAAGAAGTATAACAATTCAAATTTATCTTTATTTAATTTCTTTCTCACATTCTTATTTAAAAATGAACAATAATTTTTTATTTCCTAAAAAGTAACTAAAAAAAAAACCCTACCTTAATAAGAAAGAAGTAACTATTTTATAAAAATGTATT
>JBBPBT010001011.1:4296962-4310993 GCA_037974875.1 Cicer bijugum
TGTTTAATATAGAACAAAAATAAATTTTTGTTACGTCTTTTTTATATGTTTTTTGAGAATAGAATCAATATTTACATACAACTTTTTATAGTCTCACACTAATCATGTGGAAACAAACACAATAATATTATTTGAGTCTTTAGCAACGTAGTTTAATTTATATAGTGTTTTCATTTTTCTCCTACCACTTAAATATAACTTTTCTTCAAGATTTTAATAGTTTAGAAATTGAAATGAATGGTTATAATTAAATTTGTAGTTCAACCAATTTCATATTGTTTCTAAATCATTGAAATTCTACATCTCTATGGTATAGATCTTTTAATAGATAATATTGTACTTAAATCAAATTTTAAATTATATTCTTAGACATTACATTTATATTTATTTATTAATGTATAAGAAAATGTGTCCAAATTAATTTTTGTTGTTATATCAACTATTTTCTTATGTTTCATTATAGAAAAAAAAACCTCTAATATAAGTTATTGTGGTGAGAACATATTGGTGGTAACTTTTTATCAATACATCTTTCTTAAAAAAAAAAAAAATACACAACTATCCCCTTTTGAAAACAATACACCAAAATATATATATATTTTTTTAGTTATAAGTCGTCATTTAAAATGACGACTTCCTAAGAAAGTTGAAGTTTTAAATGGCGACTTCTCAGATGATTTTAAAAAAATCATGTTAGAAGTAGTCATTTGGAACTTGGGCTTCCTTAGGACGTCGCTATTTCAAATAGCGACTTATAAATTTAAAAAAAAAAGAGACATTTTAGTGTATTATTTTTAACATAAGGTAGTTGGATATTTTTTTTTTCAAAAAAGATGTGTTGATAAAAAAATTCCCACCAATATCACCTTCTCACCACAATAAATATTTTCTTTATATACTGAAGCATAGAAAAATAATTGATATAACAAAAAAATTGATTTGTACACATTTCCTTATACATTAATAAATAAATATAAATATAACACAATCTAAGAATATAATTTAAAATTTGATTCAACCACAATATTATCTCTTAATACCATAATAGAGATGTAGAATTTCAATGATTTAGAAAAAGTTATGAAATTGGTTGAACTACAAATTTAATTCTAACCATACATTTCAATTTTTAAACTATTGAAATTTCTACTCCACTATCTTGAAGAAAAGTTATATTTAAGTGGTGCTTGATATAGGAGAATGGAGAAAAAGAAAAACACCACTATATATATATATATTAAACTACGCTATTAAAGACTCAAATAATATTTTCCATATGAGACTATAAAAAGTAGTACGTAAATATTGATAGTTACTGCATCTTGATTCTATTGCTCAAAAAACATAAAGGACGTAACAAAAAATTATTCTTGCTCTATATTAGACAATATTTTGCTTTTTAGTCCAATCTATTGATTCCATTATCAAAAACATATATAAAAAGAAAAAAACAAATATTTTAGTGTTGTTTTATATTAAACAATATTGGCATATTTTTATTAGCCAAAACTAATATTGAAATCTAAATTTGTCATAACATTTTATATTATGAGTGTATTATAGATAAAATATTCAATAAATTGACAAATATAATCTCAATATTATTAATGTTTTAAAATAATTAAAAATGAAAAGGTTATATGATATGTCTTTAAAAGAAAATAAGTAATAAATATAATCTCAACATTTTCCTTATATTTTTAATCTCAACATTAAATAATATTTATTTTTTTCAGGTTTAAAAGGTTTTCAAGGTTTAAAGTATAAAACATTGGCCTGTGATAATCCAGTGAAGGGTTAGCAAAAGCAACCAAAATGAAGCACTCCATGTTATTACAGGAGATGTTTCGCACTGTTAAATAATATCATTACCAGAGCGATAAAATGCAGGGATAAAAACCCATTTTACCTTGGGATTTGATATACACGATAGTCCAAGTGCTAGGGGAACTGCTCCGCGTACATTCTGGACCCCATATTGTAGAAGGTGTTCAAGACTCAAGTGATCGAATTGCTACCATAGCAATTCCAAGCACCGCAGGACCCTGGTGCATATCATCTTTGTCAAGATGTTGGGAAGAATGACCCAAAAGATTTTGTACCTGCACGAAAGAAGTACCAGCAATCATAAGCACAAAGTTGCAGTAGAAATTTCTTATTTAAAAAGCCGACGGTGGTTTACAAGATTGTACCTTGAGAACATCCCCAGTTCCAGCATAGGCACATGATAGCAGTGCTATTTCACAATACTTTCTATTTTTTTCATCAAGAGTCTTTGCAACTTCAGCAGTTGCCTCCACACTTTCCTGCTGTTACAACGCACAATGTGAAGAGTTAATACTACACCAGAGTAACTCAGACCTAACCTACTGCCAAAGTCCCTCAACCATAAAATGTTTTCAGAGAAGCAACTCACTAAATACCTTTTCCAAGATAAAGAAGACCAAGGCCAAGAGGTAAAAGACGTGACAAGGGCTCTCCTAACTCTGATTCGCTCCTGTCCATCAGTGCAAATATGATTATTGCCTGAGCAATTTCCTCATTACAGGAACTGTTGGAAAAAAGTATGTTATAGTGTGAATTTAATAAATTGTTGAAGTCCCACATTGGAAATAAATTTTTTTGTAAATTTAAGTGGAAAGAAACTTGTTAAGTCCCACATTGGAAAGAAATAATTTTGAAATCCCACATTGGAAAACTCTAGTATTTTGAGTAGTTTCAAATCTATACATATCCCACATTACTTAGAAAAGAAATGTGAGCTTACTTTCATCACTATATAAAGAGCATCAAACTATTGTGAAAAGCACACCAAAGTTGGATGTTTTTCACAACTTTCTCTTTTCTCCCTCTTATATTCTACTCGCCAAATTTCGAGTCACTTCTCCCTTTTCTTTCTGTCCCTTTCGGTTTAGAGCGGTAATTATATCTCTTTCGGTTTAGAGCGGTAATTATACCCTTTCGGTTTTTAGAGCGGTAATTATGCCGTAGTCGCTTTGGTTTTTTAGAGCGATTATGTTATTAGTGGTCGTAGTACCATATTGTGAATGACTTTAATCGTCATATTGAGAGTGACATTAACCGTCATATTAAGAGTGACTTTAAGCGCCATATTGAGGGTGTAATTCTAGAACGGTTTTCTACAGTGCAGGAGAACTTCGATACAGTGATCTGTGTTTTATCCTGGGGACTTCATGGTTGATAGTCTACCTTGCACAATTTTTAAATGGTTTTTGAAACTCAAATTCCAACAATTTTAAGACGTTTTATTTTGCCATGTCAACCGAAGATATTACTGGATTTGGTTATGTTGCCTCTGATTTCAATAAACTGTTTCAGTTTAAAGCAAAGGATAAAAAAGCTGGAGAATTAACCCATCGGAAAATAATGATAAGAATTATATTCTTAATGGAGTTGCTGGTGATCTGTATAACTACTACAGTTCCAGCAATACTGGTAGAGATATTTGAGATGCTCTAAATGAGTATGTAGTGAGCTACTACCCAAAGTATCAGATGGCTGAAGACAGATCCGTGGAGGCACACTTTTGTAAAATTCAGAACATAACTTATGGGATCATCTATTAAGGTACGTTACTCGTGACATATTTAAATTAAGTGTTGAAATTTAATATGTCTCTTTATGTTTGATTGTTGAAATCAATAAAATGTATCTTTTTGCCTACATGTTGTGTGATTTTAATTTTTGACATGTTATATTATGTGATATGAACCCATTTGATTTCAAAATTAAGTAACTTAGATTTAATTCCAAAGTTATTGTTAAATGATTTTGAAAAATGTGAATTTTGTAGTCAAACTAAAATAATAAAGAGTTCACATAAACTTGTAGTTAGAGAATCTAAGTCTTTAGATTTATTACACTTTGATATATGTGAACATGATGGGAAAGTTAACACGAAATGAAAAACAAAAATGATACGTTTGACATGTTAAGAATCTCTGTAACTAAAATTGAAAATCAATTTAGTAGAAAGATTAAAAGGTTCCAAGTATGATTCTAGTTTGTTTAAATAAGTTTTATAAATTGTCTAGATTTATATGTGGAACAACTGCACCATAATTGATTCATGTGAATGGTAAAGTTGAAAAGAAAGGAAATATAACTCTTATTGAACTAGTTGTTGCTAGTATGCTTAATTATATTGTTGCATCTCATTAGTGTGCAGAAAATATATTGCTTATTTTGTTATGTTTTGAATAGAGTTCTTAAATCTAAAAACAAAACATCTCCTTATGAGATAGTGAAGAAAAGACAATCGAACTTGTCTTATTTTCAAACATTGGGTGGTCTGACTTATGTCAGAATCCCCTATCCCTAGCGAATTAAACTCGCCAGTAGAACCTATGAATGAGAATTCATTTGGGTATGCGGTAAAGAACAAAGCGTATAGGTTTTATGACATAAATGCGTATAGAGAATCAATGAGTCAAATGATGTTGACTTCTATTAAAATAAATTCCCTGTAAAATGGAGAAATAGTGGGGGCAGCAAATCAAGTTACGTTCCTGTTACAAGAAACACTAAAAGCAGCAAACAAGGTGAAACAGAAACTCAAAGAAGTAAGAGAGTCAAAGTTGCTAAAGATTATGAACCAGAATATATGGTCTATAATTTAGAAGAGAATCCTACAAATCTTAAAGAAGTTTTGTCATCATTGGATGCAGATCTATGACAAGAAGCTATAAACGATGAAATGGATTCTCTAGAGTCTAACAAGACCTTACATTTAGTAGACTTGTCTCCTGGTTACAAACTAATAGGTTGTAAACGGATTTTGAAAAAGAAACTAAAACCCGATGGATCTATTGATAAGTACAAGGCACGCCTTGTAGCCAAGAGTTTTAGATAAAGAGAAAATATAGATTACTTCGACACTTTTTTACCAGTCACTAGACTAACATCCATTAGGGTGCTTATATCACTTGCGGGTATTCATAACCTGGTGATACACCAAATGGATGTTAAAACAATTTTTTTAAATGGTGACCTAGAAGAAGAACTTTATAAGGAACAACCTAAAGGTTTTGTAATTCATGGACAAGAACACAAGGTCTGTAAGTTAGATAAATCTCTATATGGTCTTAAACAAGTTCCTAAGAAATGACATGAAAAGTTTGATAACTTGATTAAATTGAATGAGTTTAAAGTGAATGAAAGTGACAAATGTATTTACTACAAATTTGAAAATGACATTTGCACTATCATATGTCTCTATGTAGACGATAAACTCATATTTGATTCAAACTTTTATGCTATAACATTTTGAAATCATTGTTGTGTAACAACTTTGATATGAAAGACTTCGGAGAAACAAATGTAATCTTGGGAATCAAGATTACTAGGTCAGAAAAGGGAATTTCTTTGGATCAATATCACTATGTTGAAAATATCCTGAAGAAATATAATTACTTTGACTATAAACCTGACACACTATACGATCCAAGTGTGAAACTTTTCAAGAACACTGGTGAAGGTGTTAATATGCGAGCATCATTGGCAGCCTCAGGTATGCCACTGATTGTACTAGACCCGACATTTCCTATGTTGTGGGATTGTTGTGCAGGTTTACTAGTAGACCTAGTATGGAGCATTGACACGCTATCGAAAGAGTCATGAGATACCTGAAAAGGACCATGAGTCTTGAATTACATTATCAAAGATTTCCTATAGTCCTTGAAGGATACAATGTTGCTGATTGGAACGTTTTATTAGATGACTCCAAAGCAATTGATGACTATATTTTAATATAGTGAGTGTTGTTGTATCTTGGAAATCGAAGAACAGACGATATTAGCTCAGTCCATTATAGAGTCTGAAATGATAGTACTAGCTACTACTACTACTAGTGAAGAAGCAAGTTGGTTGAGATGTTTGCTAGCAGAGATCTCTATATGGGAAAAATCTATGACAGATGTATTGATCCACTGCGATAGTACCGCGGCTATTGCAAAGATTGAGAATCGTTATTACAACGATAAGAGACGACAAATTTGTCGTAAGCACAACATTGTTAGAAAGTTATTTACTAAATGAGTTGTTATAGTGGATCATGTATGCACTGATGAGAATTAAGCAAATTATTTGACGAAAGAATTTAGCTACAGAGAAAGTCATAAATACATCCAAAAGGATGAGACTAATGCCTATAGAGTCACTCATGATGGTAACCCGACCTAAAAGACTGGAGATCCCAAGAATTAGGTTCAATAACAAGTCGTGAAGTGATATGAGATGAACATGCTATTGTAAATTAGAGAAGCATGATTCCTAAAGCGATGATAGGATGAGGTAATAGAAACTCTTAATGAGATCTATACTCTACGTGGAGGGAGTACCTAGCTATAGGAGTACTCTTGATAGACACACGTGCAGGGCCATTAATGCACGGGCTTTTGAGAATACACCCTATGAAAAGGTTGTGTGTGGGTTTGATGTCAGAGATAGAGTTCAAGACTACGAGTCACTCTTGTTGAATCTGAATCTTACTTACTATGCAAAGGTTCAAGTCAAGAGACACCTTTGTTTATGCACGATCTTATAGAAGCGTTTGACGCTATTTTAGAAACATTTTTTTTAAATTCAAGTGGGGGATTGTTGGAAAAAAGTATGTTATAGTGTGAATTTAATAAATTGTTGAAGTCCCACATTGGAAATAAATTTTTTTGTAAATTTAAGTAGAAAGAAACTTGTTAAGTCCCACATTGGAAAGAAATAATTTTGAAATCCCACATTGGAAAACTCTAGTATTTTGAGTAGTTTCAAATCTATACATACTAAAGTCCCACATTGCTTAGAAAAGAAATGTGAGCTTACTTTCATCACTATATAAAGAGCATCAAACTATTGTGAAAAGCACACCAAAGTTGGATGTTTTTCACAACTTTCTCTTTTCTCCCTCTTATATTCTGCTCGCCAAATTTCGAGCCACTTCTCCCCTTTCTTTGTGTCCCTTTCGATTTAGAGCGGTAATTATACCGTAGTCCCTTTCGGTTTTTAGAGCGGTGAATGACTTTAATCGTCATATTGAGAGTGACATTAACCGTCATATTAAAAGTGGCTTTAAGCGCCATATTGAGGGTGTAATTCTAGAACGGTTTTCTACAGTGCAGTAGAACTCCGATACAGTGATCTGTGTTTTATCCTAGGAACTTCGTGGTTGATAGTCTGTCTTGCACAATTTGGACAGTGCCGCGAAACGTCTTAAAGAGAGCGACCTAGTCCGCGACTCAACCCAGTAATATCTTCGGTGACATAAATTGTGATTTTTAAATGGTTTATCAAGTCTAGTGAAATTGCAGCAAAAGCAATCACATCAAGTGAAGCTTTAGCATCGTAACTGAAAGAAGCAAAGAATAAGTCAGAAAAGTTACATGTGCAAACAAAAAGCCACACGTATTAGATCTCACCAAGCAGAATTATTTCAAAAAACATAAAGAGAAACAGCCCACCTGCTCGTTCTGGGAACCAGCATATGCTATTCCCAATCCCATAATTGCCCCAATCCTGATCAAGGTGTTATCTTTATGTGTAGTCCTCTAGGAGAGCCATTGCCTAAAGAGGAGCCAAATAAGGTCTAGCACATATATAGAAACTAAAAGATATATGTTATACTGAACAAAGGGTATAAATGAAACTAACCGGATCACAGTCATTCTTGACACTACAATTGGCAATTCCAACTCCTAACAATGCACCGGCAATGACATGGCTATCATTACTATGGAAGTATTTGTCAAGTGTTGCAAGTCCAGAGTCAACATCCCAAAGTAAAATCATGCCCTGTTATAATACATGACATAGTTAAGTATTGAAAATAATGTTACAGTGTCATAAATAAAAGAAATGATGATTTAGTGAGAAAACTCAGACCAGACTCGCTACAGCACTAATCTTTCCATGTTCCTTGTTTTTGAAAATCCAATTTGCAGAACAACCACTACTAGAAGAATCTGATGTATCAGTGATTAATGTATCCTGCACCGCAGTCGTGGAAAGGAAGGAGAAAGTAGAAGAAACAGAATAGATCAGTAACCCAAAATTATAACAAATACAACATAACAATTTTGAAATATGAGGTTCACTGTACCTGACCAAAGCCAACATTTACAAATGCATTGACAAAAGTATCGGCAGGGTTCCGTCTAGCTGAATCCACACTTGCTCCAGTACTTGTGTGGCTATCAAGCAAGTGTTCCTAGATAAATCAATCAGAGTAAAACATAAGGCTCAAAGAAAATAAAAAAAACGGCAAACTAGAGACAGAAACATAGCGTAGCTAAAAAACATGGAACGTGAGCACAATCATAGACTGAAATTTCAGACTTCATGCCGTAGTACACATAGTGTCTTAGAAAATAAAAAGATCCAAAAATGCCTATATCAAATGTTCCAAAACCACACAGTTATCAATAAAAATTCTTAGAAATGACAAGCAAACATATGCAATCTGCAAAACTAATACATGCACACCAAATAACTATTGGACCATAACTTAATTATTGAAAATTTAAATCTTAAGACATTATACTTAAAAACTACACATAAATTTAGAGTCATACATAATCCAGTGTTAATTAAGGCAGGCATAAGTTTATCATCAGAAACATACCTTGTATATATCCCCAGGAGATTTGGGCTCCATGACATCAATGTCACGAGCAAGAGTCAGGTATCCTTCGCTTAACCTAGAATTGTTTAAGATATCCTGCAAAATATCCATGTCCTCTTCATTTGCAGCCATTTCCTCATCTAATTCAAAGGTAGTTCCCTGCATGCATCAGAAAAACTATCACAAGGGAGTCTGAAAGTAAAACTGGTTGTGGAATCGTCCGAGTTTCTGTGACTCCCTCTATATTTGTCATACACCAACACAAAGCTAAAAAGAATTGACCATAGATTAACAGTTAAACAACTGTTGTGTAACAATTACACCCATAGTCACAATTAAGAAAACTTCCTTCAGAGATATATTCACAACGTACTAACACAGAATTCAGGACTTACATGACGTGCAAGTATGTAACAGAATTGCTTCTTTTGCAGCATATCATTACAAGATGTGAACACCTGCCTCACATACTATGAACAATACTGCAACTAGTTAGTTTCAATTCACAAAATCATTTAAGATATAAAATATATACATAATTTCTTTATAAGAGTTAAAAAAATTGCAAACGACTGTTTAGAAAAGATTTGAAAGACGGACAGTCCGTATTCTAGTGTCACACCTGCATATTATCCAGGAACAATGCAATTTGGAGTGCATTTGGATATTCTTCAAATTTTAGATAGATTGAACATGCAAGCTCCAAAACTAACATTTCATCAGGTCCAGGGAGGTATCTGTAAAATTACAAAATAATATAAAATAAAATATTGCTTATCCAAAAAACAGATCATAGGAAGATGTTTACAAACCAATATAGCTTCCTCCTATAAAAAGCAATAAACTATACTATCGCATTGCACTCAATAAACCTTTGTGTTAATAAAATGCTGCTTTAACAAGATTTCAAAAGCAAATCGAAAAAACCTTTGGAGCAAATCATTGACCATACAAACATATCATTTCAGTCTATTCCTTCGTAAGAAGGAATTACTTCTATCATTCTAGTACTAGCCATAACTGTATTAAAACTTATGCGGTCCAACTGTTGGTCAAGCTAATAACAACTCTGGTTCAAAAAGCGACAGATCAGTTTATATCTTTTAACACCAAAGAGTAACTTAGTAAAAACCTGCATAAATTGGGGTCTGTTTGCTCTTACCTAGCGGAACTGGTGAGATACATACAAGTCCTCTTAAAATTTGTTCTGTCCACATGTTGAATCAAGATTTCAAGGTATTCAACCTAACAAACATAAAAACAATGTTGAGTTGAGTGTCAGAAGTAGTTGGGCAACGCAATGTAAAGAAGGATTTGACACATTAGTTCCTCCATTAAAAGATCTACAGCTTCTGATTCTGCGTTGCGCTGCAGCAATTTAGAATGAGTCAAAAGTAGTAGTAGTAATAATAATAATAATAATAATAATAATAATAATAATAATAATAATAATAATAATAATAATAATAATAATAATAATAATAATAATAATGATGATGATGATGATGATGATGATGAAAGAAAGGATAATTAAGATGGTGTTTGAGGTTAAAAAAAAAAGGCATAATAATTGTGTTCTGACCTAACATACTGATGGCCCCAAGAACCAATATCAGAATGTGAACCCAATAATCTGTATTTGAGAGATTCTTGAGGGAGAGTGAATAATAATAGTATTATTATTTAAAAAGTTAGTAAAGAATTGATTTTGATAGGAAAATTAGGAAAAAAACTCACTATTTCTCCGTCGGCAGACATGGTAAGGGCCAAAAGTGATAAAATGTCTGCTAAGTACTTCTGCAATGAGTTAAAGAGAATATAATGAATGAAAGAGAGTAATTAACGAACGAACGAGTGAAGTAATACCTTCAAATTAGACGGAGACGTAGTTTGATAGTGTGTCTTAAGAGTGTGATAATGGGGGAAAAGAAACTTCAATGGCTTGGGAACTGAAGTCATAGAAGTAGTTGAGGTTCGAATTTCTTGGCTACAAACACAATTAATACATTATATGAATTGAATATGAATGAATATGAATAAATGTAACTAAGTACTAAGTACCTCATGCTGCGAAGAGCAATATTTTGCAATCCAATATCGGGGGATCTTGAACCCTCTCAACGTACAATTCTAGCCGTTGCTTCAAACAATTCTAGCCGTTGCAATTTAATTTGATTCTTTTCTAAAGTGACTAATATAAAAATCACTTATAAAGATTACAATTAATTTGATAAAATATATGTTATTTATATTGTCTCCCAATTTAATATTATTCTCGTAAAAAGATTAATTATTATTAATAAAATCCTTTCATATTAGAAAATTCAGAAGTAAATAGTTGAAGTAACTATCAATTTAGTCTTTAAACCATCTTTAGCTCTCCTACTTAGCTTAGGAATTATAGAAATATAATTATAAATTATCTCTTATATATTTTCAATTCATCATGTTCCTCCTTGTACTATTTTTAACCTATCAAATTAGTCTCATGAACTATCATGAAAGAGTAAAAGATTTTTCTCTTATTCATAAAATATATTTGAGTTATATAATATTACCATATTGAATGAAATTTCGAATATTTTATACACTAAATAAAGTTGAATATTTCATAATAAATTTTAAATCTAAATATTTTGTAAAAATCATACATTTCACATAATAGTGCACATTTTGAATACCTTTCAAATACAAATAAGAGTATTATAATATATTAATTATAAAAATTATACATTTCATGTGATATTTGTCACTCTCAATTAGTCAAAAGACAAAGACATTCCCAACTCTATTGGTTTGAAAAAGGAATATGTCTCATGATTATCTTTTACATAAAAGTTTTTGCACATAAAATTTAATACTTTAATTATAATTTAGGTTAAATTTCTTTTTTTAGTCTCTTAAATTACTTTCTAGTTTCACTTTATCCTCTTAATTATTTTGTGGTTTATTTTATTCTTTGTCAAATTGGTCATTTTTATTAATTTATACCATAAAATATTAACGTTAAGTTTTATCACTTTCTTCGTCTCACTTGTCTTTTCAAATCAATAAATTTAGAAATATATTATCTCATTTAACCTAAAAACCAAAATAATTCATCAAACTCATAACTTTCCAAATTCAGAAAAATGAAAAATCTTAGTTTGTTAATTCATAAGAAATTATTATACAAAAAGACTCAGATTCTTCTTCAATCTCATATCTATTTTTTTATTACTCGACTCAGATCGTTTTAAGGTTATCTTTTGATTTTCTTTCAATTTTATGATTCAAGGTGTTTGGATTTGAGTTTTTTCAAAACAAATTATTGGTGTCAGGTGATTTGTATTTATATGTATGTATTTGGAATACAAAGATTTAAGGTTAGACACGTTAATATTCAAAAGACATTGTAAGAAGACCTACATACAATTTTGCTTGTTGAGATCTAATAGATGTAGCTTTTTGTTTGCACATGTTATATTTTGATTTATTTTTTGCTTCTTTTAATTACGATACGAATTGACACCTATTATGAATGATGCTAAAGCTTTAGTTGATGTAGTTGCTTTTGCTGCAATTTCATTAGGCTTGATTTATGTGGATTATTTTAATGAGGAAATTGTTCAAACAATCATATTTGCACTGATGGATAAGAGCGAATTAGAGTTAGGAGAGCACATGTTATATTTTGATTTATTTTTTGCTTCTCTTAATTAAGATACAAATTGACATCTATTATGAATGATGCTAAAGCTTTAGTTGATGTGATTTTTTTTTTTACTGCAATTTCATTAGGCTTGATTTATGTGGATTCTTTTAATGAGGAAATTGTTCAAGTAATCATATTTACACTCATGGATAAGAGCGAATCAGAGTTAGGAGAGCCTTTGACACATCTTTTACCTCTTGGTTTTAGTCTTCTTTATTTTAGAAAACTAAGTATTTAGATGTTGGACAGTGTCATTTGTTTTTTGGGTTGTTTTTTTGACTTTCAAATTCATCTTATTAAATTGAGATAATTGGAGATTTGTTGTAGCCAGTCTTAATACAATTTCAAATATTCATTACCAAATCTATTAAAATACACTATTTTTTTTTTCAAAGTATTCATTATCCTATGCTATGCATCGTATGTGTATGTGTGGAAAGGAGTAAGAGTTGAGAGTTGAGATAGATAGAGAAAAATATCTAGTATAATTTTGAGATTAATTTCATAATTTAGATATTCTAGACGTATAGTATAGTGCAAATATACAAATTTTAGAGTATGAGTATAAAAAAGTAAAAAAATCAAATGTAATTTTTAAAAGTTTATGTATACTATAAAAAAAATTGATACTCTTAGTTGAAGATCCTATACTAATAGTTTGGGTTTGGGAGAAGGCAATAGAAGAACACCTAGATGAGAGAAAGCAAACTGGGGAGGAGAAGACTATTTATAACAAATAACAGTAACAGTTATTGAATTGTTCGATTACGGTTTATATTTCTCTTTATATTTCTCGCCTTAAACATTCTCAATGTTTGGATGGTTCAACATGTTTTCATCTCATCTCAACTCAACTCAACTCAACTCTCATAAATAACTTTTGTTTTATGCATTATACTGTTGTTATTTCATTTGAGGGAAGTGCTTTGTTACTACTGCTCATTTTAATTTATATATGTTTAATAATAATGTCGATTTGGTATTAATTATTTTATAATTAGTGTTATTGCTAGAGGGATTTTGAGTTGAATCATGGATCCAATTGATATGAAGTGGTTTGTTTCTTATAGAGTAAAAAAGAATTGTAAATTGGAATAACGGAATACTTTACTCATTTTATTTATTTATTTAATAAAAGTTAGGGTGAAGCAGCTATCAGGATTCAATGCTTTTTTGCGGTGATTTTGTGAAATTAAATATTCTGATTTCTCTTTCACAGCACCATTGCATTCAATCAACCGTTAGAAGAATCATTTGCTAACTTAATTTTTGACCATGTTTAACCCTTTCAAAAATGAAAATTTCTGATCGTATTTGGTTTATTATTGTATGTTTCATTACATTCAAATTTTATAGAAATTAATATAAAAACATTCCCTGTATAATAAATAAATAAAATATTTCATATTAATGATACCACTCAACAATATTTTACGTGCATTATAAATATATTTAAAATTTCAAATAAACTTATTCTTTCTTCTGTCTCCGATCTTTAGTTATGTAAATATTCCATTTTTGTTTTAAAGTTTTGATTTTTTTTCAAAAAATCAATATACAATTAATAATGTTCTTTTTTTTACTTTTAACTATCAAAAAATACATTGAATGAATTTTATTTTTATTTAATAAATAAAATATAAAAAATATTAAATTTATATAAAATTTTAATTTCATAATATGTATTATAAACTTCTTAATATTT
>JBBPBT010001011.1:4312634-4328288 GCA_037974875.1 Cicer bijugum
TGTATTCTTCTGTTTTTTTTTTATGTTTTTTATAATTAGTTTTTTTTAGTGTATTTTATCATTAATTTTAATATTGAGGTTTTTAATCATGGTATTCTTATTATAAAGAAATTGAGGTTAAAGAGGAGAACATTGAGATTATATTTGGGTGGGATAGTAGAGTTTAAGTTATTAAAATTAAGTTTTTATAATTAAAAAGTTGATAAATATAATATAAGATGATTAGTGCTAGGTTTGGATGAATAAACATTAGGAAAAATATATTATTGAATCTCCCACAAATTTGGATACCCTCCAAAATATTAAATGATTTTTTTGGTTTTTATTTCCCTTCTTTCTGTTGCTTTCATAATGGGAATTCCAACTCTCACATCACATTACAGAAACCAATTCCTGTTTAAAAATATAATTGTTATAAAAAAATGTAAATAATCCATGCTGTTGTAACGTGGGATACTGATGTTTCATGGTTAAAAAGCAAACGGCGTTGCACCAAAAAAAAAAAAAAACAAAAAAAAAAGAGCAAATGGTATTTCATAGTCAAAAAGCAAATGAAGCAAATTGAAGACAATAATGAGATTTTGTGTGTCACTTTCTTCGCTGTTTTGCAAAGAAACAAAAAGGTAGTAGGACCACTAATTTTTAATTAATAATTCACATTATTGTGACGTTCCAAACGGAATAAATTGTCATTTCTCATCCCTCTCTCTCGTCGCTATCTGTAGTCTCTAACTCTTGACCAAACGCACCGTTACATGCTCGAAGCATAGCGTAGAATAATAGAAACCTAATTTTTAATCTCCCATGATGGGATTCCCATCTAGTTCTCTTTCTTCAGTTTCACAAGAAATCAGAAAATTCTTCTGATTTTGATCTCGCACCCGCAGTTTTTAACCGCCACAGTAGCATTTTCCGGCCTCATCACCAACACTATTAAAATCATCTCTTCCTCATCTACAAAACCCACCTATTTTTTTATTAAGTTATTTTTTCACATAATCACTTTCACGGCCATTTTCCGATCACTTCAAGCCTCCATTTACCAAAATAAGTTGATAAATAGTACTCCCTTAACTACCTGAACAAATCCCCTAATAAAAAATCACCATCGGGGTAACTTCGCCGGCGACCGCCGCGCCGGTATTCGTCTCCGCCGCTGGTTTGTATTTCTCGGCCATCACTTACCATTTTAAAATACTACATTACTAGTTGAAAAATTCTACCCTAATTTAAAACAATAGTTAATTAAATAGTTGATGTTTGAATTAATTATTTATTTGTTTGTTGTTTTTAATTTTTAGTATTAACAACTCTGTATTTTTTTTATTTGAAATTATTTAATGATTTAAATTATGAATTTGCATTTGTAATAAAATATGAAATTATATTTTTTTCTAGTGTACAAATTGGTTCTGAAACATAATTGCATTTTTCTCTATTAAGTTATGTTTATTTAGTTTAAAATACCGTATTATTAATTGAAAAATTCTACCCTAATTTAATATAATTAGTTAATTACATTCTTTGGAGTAATTGGTTAATTAAAGTAGTTAATGTTTGAGTTAATTATTATTATTTTTTTATTTTTTGTTTATAATTTTGTTTTGCTTAATTCAACCGATAGATGAACAGAAGGTTCACGAATTGTCTGAGCTGCTGAGTCTGTTCATGAATATTCGGGAAGAACTTCACCTCAACCTAGCATGGAATCCAGGTGTGGCTTGATTAATCATTAAGGGATATTTTTGGGGATTGATTGTGTGTGAATACGTGTAATTGCATGTGATCTCTTTGTTTGATTTGCTTGAAATATATGAAATATCGTATGCAAGGGATTGTTTAATGTTTGATATACATTGTTGAAATATGAAATTTATTTATTGTATATTTACTTATTGTCTTGCAATTTATTATGATTGTGTGTCGTGTCGATTGTAGATCCAAATTAATTATTTTCATAGTTAAGTTTTGATCACAAGAAACTTAAATATGCTTGAATGCATGATAATAATCATGCTTTTCATAAATATTGTAGGCAAGAAATTCAAACTTCAACTAGCTCACAGTTTCTAAACCATTGAAATTTCTACAACAATTGTGGCTCTGCTCTCTTAGGCAACTATTAAACCATGGATGAATTCAAGGTATCCTTTGTTTATGAAATAATAGTATGATGTTTTGGTGGGTAACTAATTTGTCTTTTATCCATTGCACTGTTAGTTGTCTTCAGACTTTCTAGTGGTTTTTGAGCTCATGAAAGATAAATGTTGCAGGATATGAGTAACATAAGTGAATGATATCCTGAAGATATAATACAAGGTGTGATACTGATAGTAGATGGTAAATACATGTATAGTACATGTGTAGTTTTTACATCTAATGCCCCGAAATTAAAACTTCAATGAATGAAATTAATTAAAATTTTAATGATATCATCAATCTCAACCTCACTTATATTTTATTTCATAGTCAGGAGCTTGGTTGCGGAAATTGCACAAGAGTACCTGCAAAGACTTGTGAGTCTATCAGTTAATTTAAATTATAGTGCATTGTTTTCCATTACTACTTCGTCATATGATTGTTTTTTGTTTGTTTGTGTTTCTACAGAGTGAAGAGGCCCCAATTGATGACCTAATAGAACTTGTTCTCAACTATATGGAACTTGATGTTGTTAGATGAAGACCGTTATGTGTTGATTTCTTTTGAATAATTTTTTATTTTTGCCCAACAAAATAACAAATCAGAAGTTGTTGACCTTTTTATGGAGGTAATAGTAAGATATCTTCAGATTGTTGCAAAACTACTCCAGACGGTGAACTGAATTTTATTTTCATGTAACTAATACTTCATGTTAGGTTAAAGAAGTGAATTTTGTTTTCATGTAACTAATACTTAATGTTAGGTTAAAGACCTTGACATGTTAATTGAACACGTTAACAAAACAAATTTTAAGAGCACTTGCCTATATGTCACAAGTTAAGCTAGGTAAGTCCAAACATACCTCAGTTTATGCAGGTTTTAAGAGCAACCAATTGAGTTAAGAACAATTTATAAAGAATGAGAAAAGTATGGTTATTGTTATTGATAAACATTTGTATCTTTTGTAGTTTGAAGATTTTTTGTTTGTTTCACAATCCCACATCATTTACTTTGATTTCCTATTTCTACGGTGTATCAATTATTTATTTCTGAGTTGTTACAAACTTATAATTCAAGTATTTTATAAATTAAATGATCCGGTGCTTTTTGAATTAGAATTGCTGTTAATGCTTGATTGGAAATTGAACCTTTTATTACATTTATTATGGCTGAGTTTTGAGGTTGCTAGAGTACTTTGTTCTTTTGACAAACTAGACTCAAATACATTTTTTATGGTCATTGTCTCTCAGAAGCTTTTTAATTTTGAAATCTATTTGGAGTAATATTTTAAAATAATGGTTGAATGGGTGGAGTTTGAGTTGCAATGGGTTAGAATAGTTTAAAGTTTCTTTAGGTGGAAACTATTTTATTTATAAACATCATTTTGCATGATAAATCAATCATCAATGCCTTCAATTATTGATTTTATGTGTTGCTTTAACTATGGTATATTGGCCATCTCTCTCTGACACACAAGCAACACTTTATTTCTTTATTTTGTAATTGAACAGATGCCTTCCTGAACCGGATGGATATGAATTTTTGGACCTTGCATGTTTGATTTATTCATGAAATATCATATACAGATTCTAGACTATTAAAATTGTATATACCTATTATGGTATTGATCTTAAAGACATATTATTATAATATTATGGCTGAATCTAATTTGAAGTTATATTATTAGGTTGTGGTGCTTTTATATGAAATAACTATATATTGTATTAAGTTGGTTAACTAATTTTTAATTTGTCTTTAATTCATTGTTTAATTACGCATCTCTCTTCACCACATCTCTCACACTACATAAAATAGAGTGAGACAATTATTTTTTCATATATAAGAAATTTGTTAAATTTGTTTAAAATAGATCTTTTTACTAACTATTGTTATATTAACTATTTCTCTATGTCACTTTATATAAAGAAAACCTAGAATACAAATTATTAGTGTTCAGAGGATGATATTGGTTGATGGATGCTAGAATATATTTTTATTTTGGTGAACACTCAATTATCCTAAAATTTAATTGAATATATTATATTTGTTTTGTACTGAATTTTGATTCTTTTAATCTTAAATACATATCAAGAAGTTTATGATACATATTAGGGAATAATAAATTTATATAAGTTTAATATTTTTTTACTTTTTATTCATTAAATAAAAATGTCATTTAACATAGATTTTTTAGTATTTAAGGATAGAAAGAAAAACATCATTAATAGTATATTGACTTTTTAAAAGAATCAAAATTTTAGAACAAAAATAAAATGTTTAAAGGACTAAAAATTGAAGACAGAGAAAATTAAATGTTTATTTAAAATACTCTAACTTATCTTTTTTATGAATATAAAATGGTGTTGAACCGTATCATTATTATGAAATGTTTTATTTATTTATTGTACAAAAAACAGAAATATTTTCATTTTAGTCCCTCTAAGATTGAATATAATGAAACAAATGATAAACTAAATACAATCATAAATTTTCGGTTTTAAAAAGGGTTAAACATGGTCTCAAATCAACTTATTTGTTCTAACCGTGAATTAGACGCAGTGTTTCACAAAATCACGGTAAAACGGCATTGGGATTTGGGATGTGATAATTTCGATTAGAACGCTAAACCAAAGCAGTTATAAAGTATATTACTAACTTAGTAAGGTTCATAACCAACATATTTATCTAATTATAGGGAAAGAAAAAAAAATACTTATCTTACATAACAAACATATGGTTCATAACCAGAAATAGAATACATAAAAATCTGAAGCTTTATATAACCAAAATACACAAACAGAATATATAGCAAACTGTCTATATCCAAAAAAAATGAAACCAACTTCCTATATTCGACACTGCTACTAGTTTGGAGCAGCCACTACAAAATATTATATATGTTGCTACACTTATCTTGATCATCAAACCTCGAGCAAGAGTATGACAATTGCAAACCAAGAGTCTTGCATTCGATGCATTGTGAGATACATTCAAATTAACTTCTTATATGATACAAATTTTTTATTTAATGAGAAATGAAGAAAAAAAAAAATAGTGAAAATTAAGAGAGATTCAGAAAATTTGGATTTAGAGCATCAAAGTTACACTTAAAAAAAAATGCACATTAATTGCTTAACGTTGCAGTTAACTTGAATAGTATATTTATCTTCAATGATTTGTTCTACTGTTAAAAAGATAATTATTGAATTTGCATGTTACAAGTTTAATTTATGTTAATACCGTCGAATATTAGTATACCCAATATCACCTCCCCTAAATTATATTTAAAAAATAATAATAATAAGGTATTCCGTTCTTCTAATTTTCAATTATTTCTGACTCTAAACGAAACAAACCACTTCACATGAGTGGGATCCATGATTCATCCCAAAGTCCCTTTAGTAATAACATTGGTTATTAAATACTTAAATACCAAACCGACATTATTATTAATTAACACAAATTAAAAGTAGTAGTAGTAACAAACACCTTTCTGAAATGAAATAACCGTTTAACGCATAAAACAAAAGTTATTTATGAGAGTTGAGTTGAAATGAAAACATTTTGAACCAACCAAACATTGAACAGGTTTAAGGCGAGACAAAAAAAAAACTGAAGTGGAGGTACACAAAATAGAAATGTAAACCGTGATTGAACAATTCAGTAACTGTTACCGTTATTTGTTATAAATATTGTTCTTCCCAATTTCCTTTGTGGCGTTTTGGAGAGTGCTTTTCTCTTGCCTTCTCCCAAACCCAAACATAGGAGGAGGTACTGTACAAGCTTTTAAACTTTGCATTTCAATTATCTTTTTCTTTTTCTCACTGTTGTTTCTATTTTGTGGGTTTTGTTTATAGTGAGGAGAGCAAGAACAATGTCATTGAAAATCACGGTTGGAGGTGTTGCATTGGGAGCAAGGACTGTCATTCACAGGAAATGGGTTCTTTTGCTTTGTTTGGCAAGCTTTTGTGCTGGAATGTTCTTCACTAATAGGTACTTTTGCTTATGGGTTTCTCTATTTCACCATTAAGTTTTGATTTTTATTGTTTTCAGTTACGATCTTAGTCAGTAATTGAGTTTTGTGGCTGCATTGGGGGTTAAGCTATGTGATACATCATTTTGTTAACTGATTTTAAAGCTAACTGTTCTCCACATTAAATTTTATTTACTGATTTAGAGAAACTTGTTTGAATTAGCACAATTTTTTTTTTTAATTTTTTAATTTTGAATATAAATTTGTGTCATTGGTTTTGAACTGCATTGCCGTGAATTATATTGCTTGTGCATTAAACTTCTTGCATACCTTCTTCTTTTTACTGTTTGTTTGTCTCTTTGTTGTATACTATCTAGATAAATGATATTAGAATTGTTTGTTAAAAATGAATAAAGAGGGATTTTTGCTCTCCTCCAAACTGTTGAACCAAATAAGAAATATTAGTAATACTCGCCCTCCATTTCGTTCCAAATAAATACTGTGTTAATGTCAAATGCTACTTGGACTTATTACAGGCTGTTGTTTAGATTAATTTATTTGAGTTTATCTATTGACATAACTCATAAGCACTTGTGAGATTGTTTGAGAGATATGGAAACAATGTACGACTTATTCGTAAGCTGTTTTCAGCTAATTTACATAAGCTCTCAAGTATAACTTATGAAAACAATTTACCACTTATATGAAAATAATTTGACTTTATTTTATCTTTTATTATAGAAATAGCTTATACATAAGTATTTATACGATAAACGTTTATGCTATAAGCGCTTTCAATTCTATGTCACTGCTTCATTGAAGGAAGAGATGGGTATCTATATTTTTTTATCTAACATGAACTTTTGTTCATATGCCTTGATTTTGGTCCTACAAGTTTGAAAAAAATATTCACTTATAAAGCTAGGTTTCTACATCAAATGTTGATTTATATCTGCTATTATAATCTGAAACCTTAAACTAGTTTGCCCCCCTGATTTATTCTCTTTTACTAGTTATTACATTGATATCTCAAGGGAGCTCAAATTTATAACATGTGTAATACTAACCCCAAATTCTGCATCAGGATGTGGTTGATGTCTGAATATAAAGAAATTTCAAGGAACTCTAGAGAAATCGAACGAATAAAATTAAACTCCGACGGTTGTAATCTAAACTTAGTAAGTGTATTAGTCACACTTCTATTCATGATAACTTTTGCCATGATTCTACCAAACATTTTTAATAAATTTTTTACTCTGGTGGCTTTTGAAAATTATGTTTATTCGCTGTTTAAATCTCAGGCGTATAACTATTAATCTTTGTTATTTACAAATGTTGTCATGATGTTTTCTTCATGTTTCTGCCTTTTGTTCAAAGGTTGTAAGGCCTAGCTCCAATTATAGTAAAGTGGAAGTTTCAAATACCCAGAATGTTATCAAGTAAGTCAAACCAATGCTTATTTGCACTGAATATACTTATGCATATCATATAACTTTAATTCTAAACCAATTATTATACATAAACTGCAGGAAATCGAGTAAGACTATCTGCGTTGGAGCTGAATCTTAAATTTGCTTTGATAGCCCTTGCATGTATTTATTGTCAATGGTTCTCCTGTATCAGGAAACACAGAGATAGTTGACTCAACTCCAAGGAAAAAATGTTTCATGGTTATAGGGATCAATACAGCTTTTAGTAGCAGGAAACGAAGAGATTCTGTTCGAGAAACTTGGATGCCACAAGGTGATTTAGTGATACTTCAGCGTTTTCTAGTTTTTCCTCTCTTAAAAGTCTCTTATAACTTCATTTTTTTGATTCTGTGTACCTAATGCATCCGATCCATGGTTTCAAATGAAACTCTTATCAGTGGAGGATAGAAAGAAGTTGGAGGAAGAAAAGGGCATAATCATACGTTTCGTTATAGGTCACAGGTCAGATTCAATGTCTCCTGATATTCACTGTCTTTTTCAGCATACTTACGTATTTATGATTATTCTGTTGAATATCATTTGCTTATTAAAACTTTGTTTTGTGTGGCCTTACCACCAAGTTATATCAAGCTGATAACTGTTATTCTCTCATTCTTCTGTGAAATGTGTTTATGTGACGATTCAATGAGATTGCTTTGAATTGTGTTGATTGGTAGTTTTAGTATACATATTTTTTTCGTAACATTCTTTTTATTTGGATGAACTTTAAATTAGTTAACTTTTTTGTTACAGTTCTACATCAGGTGGCATTCTTGACAAAGCTATTGAAGCAGAGGAGAAGCTTCATAATGACTTTTTGAGGCTGGTGATCTTTCTCTCCTGTTATTTTTCACTTAAAACTAAATGTATAATCCTATGTACTGTGTATTTTGTACTTTTTTTTTATGAAACAAAATGCATCAATGTTTATACAGAACCACGTCGAGGGATACCTTGAACTATCAGCTAAGACTAAAACCTACTTTTCAACTGCTGTTGCCCTGTGGGATGCCGAATTTTATGTCAAAGTTGATGATGATGTTCATGTGAATTTAGGTACGTAGAAAAATTCTTCAATTTTTACATTTAATTATGATAAGTATTAGTGTTTACTTACTGCTTATATGTGTTCAGGAAATTAGTTTTACATGGCTTTATAAAAGAAAAAACGAATTAGATAAATTTATTACAGATGTTCTATAAAAATTATATGTTACATATGAATGTATGATAACTGAATGATTGATACTTATTCTAAAAATGATTGTCATTATTCTTATTGAACTTCTACTCTGTATTGTAACTTTATGAAAATTTTTCCATGAGTTTATTTTTTAAAATTTTGAGTAAAATTTGACAAGGACATTTCATTTATGTATATTGTTTTATTAGTAAAAGTTTCTCAAAGTGTTTTTAAAATATGTATATAAGATAAATTATCTAAGGGTGTTGTGTAACAAGCTTAATTATTTAGCTAATCAACCATAATTGATGATCAATATAAATATCCATCATTTCCTCATTGTGCTGTTTATTTAAATCTCAGCAACACTTGGATTGACTCTGACTATGCACCGTCTGAAACCTCGAGTGTATATTGGGTGCATGAAATCTGGTCCTGTCCTTGCTCAGAAGTAAGAAAAGCTGAATTGTATTTTCCAGTAAGTTTAAATCTATTTCCTAGTGTAACTGTCTTGCAACAGGGGAGTGAAATACCATGAACCAGAATACTGGAAGTTTGGTGAGGTTGGAAACAAGTACTTTCGCCATGCTACCGGACAGTTATATGCCATTTCACAAGATTTGGCAACTTACATATCAATAAATCAGTAAGTTTTGTTTTCGCTAGGGAAGGAGTAATTATTATTAATTAAAAAGACATTAATAATCCTTTTAATTAATATTAATTAAAAAGACATTAATAATCTTTTTACAACTGTATCCATGAAAATTTGAACTTTATACCTTAAGATTAAGATTATAAGGTCAACAAGCTCTTACTGAGCTAACACAATTAAATAAGGAATATTAGAAAATATCTTATAAGCAAAATACATCCCGCGGTCCTTTAAGCTACACGAAAATGAGGTATTAGTACTTTATTTATTTATTTTTGTAACAAGTTAGTCCTTTATGTTTCTTTTAGTGCCAAGTTCTTCCTTTATATTTGTAAATGTTTACTCCAATAATCCTAATTTCAAATCAGCAAAATTGAAATCCAAAATTCTCCTAATTTTTTCAATAAACTCATGTCATTCTTAAACGGTTTTGATTGCAGTAATCATAAGATTATAAGCCCTCAGTCTAATTTTAGAAAAACAATTAAACAAGATCATAATATTGTAAATGTTGTTTTTTATATGATTGATAACAAAACTCATATTACCATTTTAAAAATCTCTAATTAAAAATGATTGAAATGAGGTTAGAACTAAAAGTAGTTCAACATTATACTTTTACAAACATAAATGACTAACTTGATAAAAAAAATTAAATGATCAATTTGATATTTTCGTGTAACTTAAAAGGAATACATGATGTATTTTGCTTATCTTATAATATCTTTTATATTAATAGTATCTTGAGTTATTTCCTATGATCAACTTATAATCATATATATCTTAGAATATCTCTAATTATTATTATGATTTGTTACTTATTTAGGATTGAGTTTATGTATCTCTATAAATACAGATTAATATTGAGTCTTTTGTATCAAGTCAGAGTAAAGCTATTATCAATAGTATTCAAACTCTTATTATTTTCTCTCCTCCTTTTCTCTAAAATCCCACAACTTCAACAAATACTTTTTTGACTAATTTGGCACAAGTTGTTATTTGATAGATTGATAACGGTTTGATTTAATAATGTCAGGAATGTGCTGCATAAATATGCCAATGAAGATGTTTCATTGGGATCATGGTTCATTGGTTTAGATGTGGAACATGTTGATGATAGGAGAATGTGTTGTGGCACACCCCCTGGTATGTTGTTTTGATTCTCATCAAATATATTAAAAGAAAAATCATGTTAAATTAGTCATTTTTTCATATTTAAAACATCATAACATATATGTTGAAATTTGAATTAATTATTGACCAACTATGGAGTTTTATTTAATACTAGTAGTGTTGTCCTTGTGCAGATTGTGAGTGGAAGGCTCAGGCTGCTAATATATGTGCTGCTTCATTTGATTGGAAATGCAGCGGGATTTGCCGGTCGGTTGAGAGGATGCAGGACGTTCACCTGCGTTGTGGAGAGGACGAAAATGCATTGTGGAGTTCAACTTTCCGATAGGTCGCAACTTAACAAGCACAAGAACACAAACCCGAAAGAGTTAACATATGAAAGGCGCATGCTATGTAAACAAGTAGTAGAAGACTTGGTGCCTGTGAGCCCTTCTTTTTCAAAACTGAGGAGAATGAGAAAACCACACTTCAGTCGACGAGATAGAACAAGTAGAAGAGTACAGTCGCAACTCGCAACCAACCCATTCTTTTGTTAATTGACCGAAGGGCTTTCTATTCGAGTTTTCTGCCATGTCTAAAGTTTTACAATAATTAGTTAGATAGTTATCATTATGTTCAACTTTTTATTTTGGTTTAACATATGTACAACTTTTTTGTCTTTCCCTTTAAATTTTATTATAATTTTAGTTGTTTCTCATGATTGTGTAAAATATCAGATTTGACAGACATAAACCAGAAGTTTGGAACTTGTAGAGAAATAATTTAAGAAGATTAAAAATTGAAGAAGGAAAATTTATTTGTTTCATAATTGATAATGCTTATTTACTGGCTTACAAGTTACAAACCATCTGAAATTTACCAAAAAGATTCAACTACTAAGATTTTATTGGGATTATTAAAAAGGTCGCCTAAAACAGAAAAATGAGAAACAGAAAATGTAACAACAGCTAAGACTCCTCCTTGATATTTGCTTTGGACATTGCAGCAAGCTTTAGCTTTCTTGATTTAGGAAGTGCTTAAGTCATTGTGTCAACAAATTGCACTTTAGTTGATCAATGATGCACCTTTTTGGAAAGGATTTTGAGAAATATAGGATGGATTTAACTTATATACAATGTCAATGTAATTTTTTTTTTATATTGTTAATTCATCACAATCGTCAAAATTATTTCTAAAATCATTCTCATGAATGGTTGTAAGACTGAAGTTTTTTATATTGACACTGCGTAATAGTTAAATTCGTAAAAGATTTGTTGTCACAACATATATCAACATAAAGCAACACTAATATATGATTCAAATATTTTAACAAGTATTCATCCCTATAAAAAATAAATACATTTTCAATACTTTTTTCTTTTATATATATATATATATATATATATAAAGAGGCTAATGGATATATATGTAAAAATACTTACATCTATAATGTATACCAGTAAAATCCTATTAATTAGTATATAAGGAGAAATTGAATGTCGCCATTTACTTAAAAAAAAAGTAATTGAATGTAAAGATAATAACAATAACAATAATAATTCGTAACATCAATCTTATAACTACCTAAAGTCTAGATTATTTTTTTTAAATGAAATTTCAAATTTAAAGTATGATGTCCAATGTGACAATTTCAGTTTTTAGTAATTGTCAATTTTTCAGTAATTTTCAATTGAGATATGAGTTAAAAGACAGTCTATCCTTAGGAAATATTTCGAAAATTAATGCATATATATTTGTCTGGAAAGTGCTTTAATTAAACATGAAAGCAAGAAAAAAAAGATGGGACATTTTCAGCTAAGAACCTTTAAATACAAGCAAAGTGGCATAAAAGAAATACTTATATATATGGGCCTCTTGATCCACCTTAATGAATTAAGTTCCCTACCATCTTCATAAATAATAAAAAGATGGTACAACAAATTTCCTACCTACCCTACCAATTCATTAGTTGTGTGATCCCACACCTATAGAAGAAATTGATCATCACTCTTTGCTGGATGAAGATCAAATCTGCAAAATAAAAGAATCAAATAAATGGTAATCAATCTCATTCATGTACAATTAAATTACAAAAACACTTTGAAAAAATTACCTTTGTTGCAGATTTTTCTAGAGGAGAAAGAAACTTAGATCAATAAACACGTGATATTGGCACGGCTCAATCAAATAACAGAGCTTTTTTAGATTACAAAAGCATTGTCTTCTGATTGAACCGCACCAATATCTCATATCAAGTTCTCAATCTCAACTATATATAAACCTTCATGTTCCTCCACTTTTTGAAGAAGTTGACAATAAAAATCATTTGTTATTAATCAATGTGAGTCTATAATAGTATGCAACAAGAATAGCTTACCAATGTGGTTTGTATAATATAAGTAACTCAACTTCAATTAATCCATCACCACAAAAAAAAAATAGTACATAGAAATAAGAACCAAGAAAAGCATAACAAGAGTGGTGAAGGAGTAACTATGTGGTGTGAAATGAGATTCTTAAAATTTAATAGGAAGAGGGAGAGACAGAGAAATGCAGAGTCTTAAATTTTGTGGCAATGCATTTAATTAAATATACCAACGGCCCTGCAAAGAATAGGAAGTGGGCAGGACACATTAAATTTTGAGAATGGTGACAATAGGAGAAAGGCATATTTTGAATTATCATCACTAAGAAAGGGAGTGTATATTTATTATGATTTATGAGTTGAGATGGAAGGTTAAGTTGGTCTGCTGAAAATGGCTTTTGGAAAGTAGTAAGTGAGTGGTTGGTAAGTAATTGTAAATACAATAATGATATCCATATATCTTATATTTTTCAACTTCATATAATTAACATCTTATTACATTACTCTATTTTATCTCTATTTTTCTTAAAATATATACATCTCATTAAATTTACACCGAACATTTTCTTTTTAGATATAGTTTAAGTTGATTGTTTCGGTCTCATCTCATGTTTTTTTTTTAATCTAAATCTGTTTTATTTTAGAAATAAATTAACTATTATCTAAAAACATATATTAAAAAAGTATATATAAAATTACTTAATTTTTTAAAAAAATTTAAAAATTATATTTTTTGAGATAAAATTTCTATTTTTAATTTTTAAATTAATATATGTTACTAAGACACTTGTTTACACTAACATAACTATACTATTATCTGCAAAAATTTGAATTCATTCATACCATAAATATTTTGGACATTTGATCTTAATTTATTCCTACCTCTAATTATAGAAAAAGGATTCTTTTACTTATTCGTCTTGAATTGAAAAAAGTAACTAAAATCTTACTATGAAATAGAAATGGAAATGTTAACATGACATATGCATTATGATAAATTGTTAGTGAAGAATTGAATACTACTTTGAAGTTAAATATAAATCAAAATAAAATGAACAAAATTAATATATTTAATTCAAAATTAAAAGTAAATATATTAAAATTGAATGTAGTATATAAATGGAGTTTTAATTAATAGTGATGTGGATAATTGATAGAGATGAGTTTCCCTTTCCGTGACATAAGTAGAGGAATAGGGTAACACCATTGAATGTGTTAATTAGTAGCAGCATGCATGTCTGGGACCCTGTTTCCGCGAGGAATGCCCATAACTAAGGGAGAGATTTGTTTGCACACGTTTTCGAACTTTCTCAAAACCTTTTACTTTATTCAACACGTTGTCACTTAGTACATGTAACCTATTTTTGTTATCCTAATTAACAACCAATGCTCTTTTTCTTTTATCCGTAATTTTCACATATAATAAAGCTCTCTAATTCACTTTTTGACAACAAGTGCATGCTAGTAATTAGGTAAAAACTTTTTCCAAATTCCGAAAGATTTATTTGTGAGATAAATTTATGATAGCCCTTTACTGTGGTAAAGTTAACTAGCACAAAAGTAACCAAACCCTTTCTCTAGTCAGCTTGACCCAAGGGATCCTACCCCAAATTAAAGACCAGTACTTAATGTGTCCCTATCTTCATGTGAAACATTGTCTTTTTTTTTTCACCTTCTTTTACACTACAAAACAACCTCAATTCAACAATGTCTGATTATACAATAGCGTGAAAATCTCACCATTAAATTAATTTGAAGCAGTTTCATACTCTATCAAATAAGGAATCTTCAGACAATGTTCTGAGGTGCAATAAAGTTATCAACTTGGTCAATGAATACCAACAATAGACATAAGCATCCTCTGAGTAATAAGAACCTTAATAGTAATATATATAGTGATGAATGTTATATATAATTAATTATCTTTTAAAAAAAAAATAGTGGGGTTGGTGGTAGTAAATGAACAAAGACAGAGATGATTAAATATTGTTGGTACTTGTGGCAGCATAGTATAACAACATATTAATAATGGAGGTCTTTAGTATGTAGAGCCTAGACCTCTGTTCCTTCGAGGAAGTTGTTGTTCAAGGTTGAAAGGTCTTCTTCAGTCTTCACGATTAGGATATGTTTGAAGGAGTAGAATAACAGTTTTCCATAAAGAAGGTTAAATTAGGTGTGTAATTCACTCGTTGTGGTCCTTACTTGTACGATCTCACTCATCACTCATACTCTCTCTCAAAACCAACAATATTTACTTTATTTATTCATTTCAAACTACCCCATTTATGTATCCTTTTATTCAGTTTTTTTTTTAAGCTCTCAATCTTAATATAGAGAGATCCATTCACACCTCACTTCTAAACTAGTTATTTATTGTATCTCATGTCACCTTTGATACTTTCACTGTCAAAGGAATATCATTTCACATTTGATAATTATTTATTGTATATATGTATTACCAAACTTCTCATTGAATTAAAACTTATTATGTTTATAAAATTTATATTAATCTTAAATATTTTGATATATCATTGATATACTATAAAATTTATGTCTTATAATTTTTGATTAAATTACTTAATTTGGTGTATTTCATTTATATATAAAATAAGTTTAAATTAATATCAAAATTATAGACATAATATTTGTGATAATAGTTTTTAATCTAACAGTAAATTTTGTAGTACATATATACAATTAAAAATTATTAGATATATTTGAAATGTCTAATTTAAAAGACAAATTTTTATATTATTAAAT
>JBBPBT010001011.1:4335555-4347422 GCA_037974875.1 Cicer bijugum
GGGGGGGGGGGGGGGGGGGGGGGGGGGAAATAGAGCCAGCAAGTTAGAGAGAGTAGAGGGTTGAAATCCTCTCTCTAAATGTTCACTTAGTTACCCTATAGTGCTATAGCCTCTATTTGATAACTCTTTGTACTAAATTGTATATAGTTGTTTGATAAAATTTCGCTTTGCTTTAGTGTTATAACGCCGCTATAGGTGCTACTTGACTAACACTGCTCTTATCATGTGAAAGATTTGTGTTTTGATTAGTACGGCTTCTCTGCCATATAGGTCTCTTGGCTACCTTTATTATCTAGAAAATTTCACAAAGAATACATATGAGAAAATTATATTATTAAAAAACGAGATTAAAAAAACAATGAGGAGCATGAACACAGATTCCTGTAGTCAACAGGAGGCCGCAGTCAGGACAGCCTTGTCTAATCTTTGATCGGACGACTCAAAAAAAAAAGGAAGATTAAGTTTTTATTTATAATTTTAAATACCGAGTTTGAATTTAAACCATTCAATCAAGATCAGACGACTCTTTTGCGGGTCAGGTCTGAGGAGCATAACAAGGCACAATGGAAGAAAGTAGCTGAATGCTGATATTTTTTGAAATAACTAACAGACACTAGTATAGTTAAAATATTTTGTTGGGGTGGCTATTAAACCCTCAACCACTAAATCAACTTTATATCTTTTAGTTGAATGCTAATATCGCGTAAACATGTCGCCATGGCAGCTTCAACCACAAAATTGATTTCCCCAAATGCAAATTGGAGATATATGAATTGATATAATTGTAATTCTAATAACTCAATGGTGATAGATAGAGCAATAATCAGCAGCACATGAGAGTGAATGGATGAAGGAGATGTATGATATAAATATAACCACTCACTGGGAAGCATGTAAATGTCCTTGTGAAACCCCTTGGAGTGATTGAGGAGAAGGGCATCATGATCATGAGCAGCAGCAGGATTATGTGAATGAAGCAAGGGCTTTTCATCTTCAACAGGAATGGTAGCTTTATGAGCTAAAACAGCCAAATAACAACATCTACGAAGAAGATCGTTTCTCAGATTCCCAATGAGCAAGGAATGAGAACCCAATTGAGGATGAGGTTTGGAATTGGAACAACCCCAGAAGAATGTAGCTTTAGTAATAGAATCAAGAGCCATCAAAATCAAGAAAGAAGTCTAGATAAGCATAGTTGTGGTTGTTGAGATAAATTGAGTGAAACGTGAATGTGGTTTAAGTAATTGAATCAAATCAATGTTTGAGAAAACAAAATTTGAAGAGGAAAAACAAACGGCAAAAACAGTTAGATGAGCTAAAGAGACAGACACTCGGTAATGTAACCGACCCACAGATGTTCCTTCGTTTATTCTTTTTGTAAGCTACTTTAGTTGTAATCTAACGTGGGTGATTGAAACATAGATGACCGAGGTATGAATTCTCGGCATGCTCTTTTTTTTTTATTAAAAAAATTATAATTTGTTTGTGCACAAACAAGTGACGTACATTAAGCGGTTACACGTTACCAACTAAGGTTTTGATTGGTTACAGTATATAATAAAATGGGAAAGAAAATAAAGTGAGAAAAAGGATTTTACGATGTGGAAATTTGGAATTTGGATTCCCTCGATTCATTATTGAAAAGGGAAAGAGAGAACTAAGCATATTAATTCCTAAATATATGTAAATAAAAAAATTAATTGTGATAAAATTTACCATATCCACTAAAATAAAAATATATATAAAAAAAATTATGGTCAAAGTAAAATGTATTTAATTAAACAAAAAGTACGATGAATGTGAAATATATATTGAATAAGAAAAAACTATAATGGAAATGTATTTGATAAATATTATAAAAAGAAATGTATTTGATAAGGGTATATGTGGAAATAAGAAAAACCGATAAAGGTGTGCTAAATATTATATGTAATTAACAAAATTATATAACAGATTTGTATTTATTTTAAAAAATTAAGTTAAATTAATATTTTTATAATTTAGAATAATAACTTTATTTAAAAATATTATATTTTCAATAAATTTTTAATTTAATATATTTTTTTTATTTATCTAATATTTTATTAGATTTACATTTTATATTTAAAATTTATGTTTCATTTTTTAATTTAATAATAAAATATATTTTGAATTTAATTTACCTGTGAAATAAGATATTTTACATAGTTAGAATATCATAATTATTTATATTTATTACTTATCAAAATAATTATTACACAGATCAAATATTTTTAAACAACAAATAATTGTGATTTATTATAAATATAAAAAGCTCTTTTACATTTTTCATTATATGTTATTGGATTTGAACTGTTAGCTGACCTAACTAATCTAGTTGTGTACCTAATATTCATACCCAGTACCAATACTATATACCCGTATCTATGCATTCTACAATCAATGTAATTCTCCCATATTAGAGGGTATATTAAGTATTTAACCAAATACAACTTTCAGGCTATTACTCTTTTTTCTTACAAGAGTTATCGCTTAATAGATTTTTTTTTTATTTTTTATATTAGAGTGATAAATATTTGTCCAAGAAAAAAGTGATAAAGATAAATTCAGGGGCTATACATCAAACTCTGAAAGTAGATGGTTAGGGGCACGTGCAACTACCGGTCCTCTATTAAAATTCAAGTATTCAACCATAATTCAAGAATGGGTTTAAAAATAGAACTCGGTATGTGATAAAATCATATAATTAAATCAGTAGATTAATAGTAGTAGATAGATAGAATGGAAAAGGGAGTTTAAAGTGTACTTTAAAATAGATTACAGAAGCACATGAAAGATCAATATTGCAAGACAATTTATTCCCACAAAAGCACTATTCTAATGCCACTAGTTCTTCACTCCAGTTCCTTCAGAAAATCTTCATTGTCAACAAGCGCCTACATACAAAACATATCTTATTGTTGTTATTTGCTATAATTTACTTTCATTCCATTCTTTGTTCACATGTTAAAAAAGTTAAATTTACTCTCAGTATAATCATTCTATTTCTACCAATTTTAAATAATGAAACCTTAATTAAGTTAATATTTCATATAAATTGCAGTGATACCCTTAGTGAACATAACCAAAGGGAAGAATTAACTAACTTACAGTTTTCCATTCTTCAGGGTCTAAAAAAGAAGTGACTTTTGTGTTAAGGCCAGGAGGTGGTCCTGGTTCCTGAGTGATCTCACCTCCAAGCTCTTCTATGACTAGCTTAACTACATCTGCGCTCTTGTATACATCATCGGTACCAATAGCAATCTGTTACACATAGATCAAACAAGTTTGATCACTAATATGTGCTGCACACATCCAGTTTAGGCTTCAACAAGGTCACATATAATTTAAATTATAAACTAACCTGTGCATAACCATTTCCCTTAGAGTATTCGGTCACGCCATAATTATATGTCAACTCCAACACAGTTGTTTCGTTCTCCTCTCCGTACCCAAGTATAGCTTTAGTGTACTGTATAAGACAAGCAACATTGTTGTGTTTTAATAACAATTTTACACTATTTATGTGTAGTATTGTACGTGATTGAACTCAAGTGGTTAATGAGACTTAGTTAAAGACAAATTCGAACAATTATTGTTGGCCAAAAACATAGTTATGTTGTGTCGGTTAGAATGGTTTTGACATGAAAAATGTCCTGCTATTAGGTACAACGTTGCTTAGATAAAGAAAGAAGGAAATTTCACCTTGTTCTCAGGATTATTAACCTTCCTCACCACCTTCAAGCCCAAAGCCTGTGTGTAAATATGATGATCCATCCCATTAGATTAAGAACATAACTTCAGTTAATAAACCACAATTGGTTTAATGCATAATTGAATCATAAGTCATAAAATCCAGTGCAAAAATGTGTTGGACTGTTTGTTACCTTTTCATAAAACTTGATTTCGCGTTCTAAATCACTAATACGAAGCATTATTTGATTAAAAGGGTCATTAACTACAGGTTTTTGAATAAGTGCAAAAGTGTAGCCATCAGGATCCTTCACATAGGCAATAACAGTTGTTCCTCCCTCAACTGGACCAGCCTCCTTAGTGATGTTTCCACCTTTGGACCTAATGTGCTCAACCAATTTGTATACCTAACAATTGAACAATGTTAGATTGTTCATTCATATTATTCACAAGTTAGAATATACATGACATGCTCAACCTTTTCTGAACTTATTACAGTTAAACTGTCTTACATCTTGAGTTGCAATTCCAAAATATCCAAACCCATCTCCAATGTCATAAGAAGTCACCCCATAATCTAATAGAAGATCATATAGTTAAATAGTTAGAAGAATTATAAAAAATCATGTGGTAAGAAAAAAATAGTTACTAATTTTATTCTTAAATTAATATGTGATGTGTTGATTGTTGTTAATAGAATATTTGAATTTATTAAAATTATTAACACATTTTAAAATGTTTCTTTTATTAATAATTTTAGAAGCCAATTTGACTAGGAAATTTTTTTTTGAAGATTAAATTAACAAACTAAAAACACATTTAAAGACTAAAATGAGTAATATAAGACACATTTAAACTTGTTTTTGTAGTTGTAATATATTTAAAGATTATTATATAACAAGACAACACAACACACATTCAGGAAATGAAAGGAATAACATACTATATGTCAATTCAACAGCAAAATGGGTTTGTTCAGGACCAAATCCAACAAAAGCATTGGCATACTTCTCATCAGGAACATCTCTTTGCCTCAAAAGCTTCATCCCCAAACATTCAGTATAAAACCTGAGAAAACCATATTATGTTATATTATATTATAAGCATGCACTTGCATCTAATTGAGTTAAACACAAAAATAAAGAAGAAAAAGGGTACTTGATGGTGCGTTCAAGGTCACCAACATGTAATACAGCATGAAGCAATCTACGGTTATCATTCTTAGGCCAATCCCACAAGTCAGACCCAGTAATCTGCAAAATAATAATGTGGAAATAAATTATAGCAACAAATTAAGATTTTAGCTAAGAAAATAAGCACTCATCAAAGACACAAGTGTTTTCCTTACCACTGAGAGTGAGCTATGATTGTTTGATGTAATCTTAGATTTCCATTCGGAAGGATAATTCTCCGATTGCCAAAAAAAGTTTAAACCAAATAATAAAATATTGTAGAGCAAATTTGTGAAACGTTTCATCTTTCAAAAGGTAGTAGTTGATTTAATTTGCTTGGACGGGATAGAACTAATACGTCGATATTTCAACACATACAAAAAATATGCAGTAGATTTCCCTTTGATATAGTTTTGTTTATAATTTTGTTGAGTGGATATACATATGACACGTAGCGTTTTTCAGTCAGTACAATCGTAACACACTTCACATCCTCATTTGTACTATTACATACTAGTGGTATATATACTCTGTTCTTTTCATTTATGAAATACACATCTTTTTTTTAGGTTTTGTCCATCTTGCTTAAATTAATAATTAATTCCTTTGTTACAATATGGTTGGGAGAGAGATTTTTATACCTCTCAACGCAATAGCTTCAATATTCTATGTTTTTTCAATGTTAATTGTAGCATGCTTTTGTTGGATGGTAGACTCATTGATTAAGGCCTTTGAAATGCTGGTTAACAACTTTTCTCTTCTGTCTATCATTCTTTAGCTTATCAGTATATACTAGTTAGTTTTTTAAGCAAATATTTGTAGGGTATTTTTTAAGGGAATATTTTTATCATATTGGCTATTAATTTTTATCATGTTGACTATTACTTTTGTTTATTTGAAATTTGTATCATATTTTAAGCCTCACAAAGGTTTTGGCATACTGTCATATATCAATCCTAGAAATTAAATTGTTTTTGGATCGTGACATTCTTTCTGTGTATGCCTGAAAATTTGGGGAAACTATTGCAATGTTCCCCTACACTTTTTTATTTATTTATTTTTTCACACACAAACTTTCAGCGTTGATTATTCTATACACACGCTTGAAGTGTGTGTGTTGTTGGCTTAGCCCGTGCCAATAAGTAGACGCTACAAGTTAGCTTCCAGCCGCTACGACTCCGAAGCTACACGTTAAGTAAGTGTGTTCTTTTGGTTATAACCGTGATATAAAATACGAGAGACAACCATTTATGTATATTTTGACTCAAATTTGTGAAAAATATTTTTAATTTTTAAAGTGATCCGTTAATTTCATATTGACTTGACCGTTAATGTGTTAAATGTTTTTTTATCATAGAATTTGGATTTTTTTAAATTATTTTCTATATAATTAAAGTAAGGGAGGAAAAATATTAAACTTAAAATAAAAATTATAAGACCCTAAAAAGTCATATGCCTTGATAATTTGTCAATTAATCAGACACGAAAATCTAAAATTTTGTGGCAGAAATAATTTAAAAAATTTAATTTAATAATTACATTTTGAAATCTAGAAAATATAATGAAAAAAAAACACGAATAAGCGAAATAAAGAGATTTGAAGGGTATATAAGTCTAAATTTTAAATTAGAGTAAAAAAGCTAAATTGATATTGTCTTCCACTAAAGTGCTGTAGAGTTACAGTATAATTTTATCCGAGGCATGCAGACACGGGGTGGATAATTTTCTCCATTTTTCTATTCCCTTATGCACAAATGCCTAGATTCTGATTTCTGACCAACAAAGCCAAGCTACTTTCGAATTTCTTGCCCGTGACATGCTTGCAAAATCAAAACGAATAATAAATTCAGAGAACAACTAGATAACACACAAAAATTATAATAAATAAGACATGATAACTACTGTATTTTTTTCCTTCCAAATACCCGATCCCATATATAATCAAAAAAAAAAATTAAATTAATTTTTTTTCATTAAAAAATTATATTTAGTTATAAACAAATAATTTAATTAATTTTATCAATTAAACTATAATATTCTGAATCAATATCTTTTGTACGTTTTAATTGAAATTGAATTCCTATCAAAAATTTTCTTTAGACATTCATAACAAATAGTTAAATGATTGAAATATCACTATTAGTATTTATCAATTAAGTTAAAATTTATGAAGAAAAAAGACTAAATTAAATAATCCTAAAAATAACACACAAGAGAAAGATGGCTTTTCATGTGAATATTAGTGTTTTTGGTCTGGCAAAAATCTAAGTATAAATTTGGTATTACTTAAAAATTTATAAAAACGTAAATTAAACTATTTCCGTTTAATTTTTGTTTTTTTATGTGGACTTTGAGTTGAAAGGGTATTTTAGAGAACCCAGAAGCAGCGACGAATCTTCAAGACTAAAAAAAAAAGCAGTGAAGTCTGATAATAGAGGGAAGTGAAGTGAGCACTGAGCAAGTAAGCACGCATTTGACACATCTCTCTCTCTTGCTAGATCTTCTTCTTCTTCTTCTGTTGGCTCACTCAAACCAAATTAATTACCCAACTTATATTAAATAATTTCGAAGCCTAATAAGAGAATAATTAAAATAAAATAACATATTTTGATGAGATAATGCAAGGTTCTTCTGTAGCTGAAGCCGAAACAGAGGAAGAAGAACTCAACCAGACACTATTTTTCAACTCCAACAATGGCAACTAACAACTCTAACAACCTCATCTTTCTCCTTTCCATCATCTCATTTTCCTTCCTCTCAATTTCCACCACAGGTAACCAAACAACTTATTCACATTTTCAAATCAAACAACAAAATGAAGAAATGGGTCCATTCGTTGGCGTCAACATTGGCTCAGACGTTCAAAACATGCCATCAGGTTCGGACTTAGCTTCGTTTCTTCAGTTACAGAAAATAACACACGTTCGTATCTACGATGCAAACCCAGACATTCTTAAATCCTTATCTGGTACCAAAATTCGTGTCATCATAAGTGTCCCCAATAACCAACTCATCGCAATTGGTTCTTCCAACACAACCGCAGCTTCATGGATCTACCGAAACGTCGTCTCTTTCTACCCTCAAACATTAATCACCGGAATCTCCGTCGGCGACGAGGTTCTCACTACTGTTCCTTCTTCTGTTCCTCTTCTTCTTCCTGCTATGCAATCTCTTTACAATGCTCTTGTTGCTTCAAATCTTCATCAAAAAATCAAAGTTTCAACTCCTCATGCTTCTTCCATTATTCTTGATCCTTTTCCACCTTCTGAAGCTTTTTTCAATCAAACCCTTGTTTCTTTTATTCTTCCTATTCTTCAGTTTCTTTCTAAAACTGAATCCCCTTTGATGATGAATTTTTACCCTTACTATGTTTTCATGCAGAATAAAGGTGTTGTTCCTTTAGATAATGCACTTTTTAAATCTGTTACTCCTGATAAAGAAATGGTGGATCCTAATACTTTGCTTCATTATACTAATGTGTTTGATGCAATGATTGATGCTGCTTATTTTTCAATGAAGAATCTTAATGTTACTGATGTTGTTGTTCTTGTTACCGAAACTGGTTGGCCTTCTAAGGGTGATTCTAAAGAGCCTTATGCTAGTAAAGATAATGCTGATACTTATAATTCTAATTTGATTAAGCATATTTTTGATCATAGTGGAACTCCTTTGCATCCTGAAGTTACTTCTAGTGTCTATGTCTATGAGCTTTTTGATGAGGATTTGAGGTCTTCGCCTGTTTCGGAGGCTAATTGGGGTCTTTTTTATGGGAACATGACGGCGGTTTATTTGCTTCATGTGTCTGGAATTGGAACTTTTTTGGCGAATGATACGACGAATCAGACGTACTGTGTTGCCATGGATGGTTTTGATTCGAAGACATTGCAGGCTGCGTTGGATTGGGCGTGTGGACCTGGGAGGGCTAATTGTTCGGAGATTCAGCCGGGAGAGAGTTGCTACAAGCCTAGTAATGTTAAGAATCATGCTTCTTATGCTTTTGATAGCTATTATCAGAAAGAAGAGAAAGCTCCTGGGACTTGTGACTTCAAAGGAGTTGCTATGATCACTACTACAGATCCCAGTAAGTAATTCATTCCTTCAATTTCTTACAGTTTTTTCAATTTGACATTGCCAAAAGGTTGAGCTAAGGATTGTTAATTGGAATGTGTTGCTAATTGATACATTGGGGGATTTGAGAATTTTCAATGTGGCATCAAATTTTGACTTGTGATTCTTGAAAGGGAAGGCCAACTTTTGCTGCTTTTTGTTATTGCTTTTTTTTTTATCTCTATTTTGATGTAGCTATTAGTGTTATGTGCTTCAAATCCTTCTTGTTTTAACTAATTAGCTTACTTTATTAATGGTCATATAAAGGGCTTGTTGTGATTACTGTAACAGACTTTATTGATGATTGGAAAAGGGAAATACTTTAAGGATTTAATTCATATGCAATAATGTTGTAACTTATAAGTCGATCACAATTGTTGGATTACTAAAATATTTCGCCTTAATCTTTTTTATCTTATAAGTTATACAAAGAATGATTTGTGACAAGTATCAAAATTAATGTCATTCTCAATCATTTTCTTTTTAGTTGTCGTTTTAAGGTTATTTACACATATTAAGAAAATTAATAAATTTTGTTACTTTTTATGGAAGTATTTGTCTTTTTACAATAATACCCTTAATTGTTTATTAGGTCATTCCACTTATTTTTCTCTTTGCAATAAATTGTTAATGTTCTGCCGAACTTTAGAAAAGACAAATAAATAAAACAATTTTTCTACACAGACTACACCTAAAAAGGTACTGAAAGAGTGATTTAAAAGCAGAGTTATGGCATTGTAATGTAATGATTCATGATTTGAAATGCATTTGTGTGTGTGGCACCCACACCACACACTAACAAAGTGCAAAGGCACTTTTGGGTTGGCTCTTCTTTTATTTTTTTATGTGAAAATTCAAATGAAAAGATAAAACTGGTAAGAAAGAGCACTAGCACCCACTCTCTATGAGTTGGAAGCTGGTTTGTCTGAGAGTGAGAGCATCCTGTTTTTTTCTTCTGACAAGTTGCAAAGATTCTGGACCATGTTTCTATATTACCTTCAACATATGATATAGTACGACTAATTTTCTTGCCTTCCAAATTTTCACGGGAAAAGTTCAGTACAATTGTCTTGTTTCCATACTCACCCCCCCAAATACATCATTGTAAAAGGGTCCACAATTTTGTATGTTTTTTTCAGGTATAATAATAATAATAAGTAACACTTGTGATTTATGTATTAGTTTTAATTTTGCAGGTCACGGGAGCTGTGTATATCCTGGAAGGTAAGAAACATTTATCTGCCAAGTTACTCTTTTGTTTTATTATGCTTAAAATGTGAATACTTGTGATTTATTTTTTTTATTTAGCAATTTGCATTTTTAATTACCTAAGTGTGAGTCTTTATTCGATGTAATGCAGCAAGAAAATAAGCAACAAGACAAAGGAAGTGGTGAACTCTCCTCAATCAAACAGTGCTGGGGAGAAGTTAAGGTTTAGAATCATGATCAGCTGCATCAAAATAAATACAATTTTGAGCATTTTCTTGATAGCATTTCTCCCTTCATTGTTGTCAGTAGTCCTTTTATGAGGTCCAAGTAATTTTTTTAATTTTTTTATTATGGAATTTTGTGTTAGAGTTGAGGATAAGATTGCAAGAGAATAGGCATCTTGGTCCTTGGATGAATTGTAGGTCTAATTTTAGTGTTTCTGATAATAGATGCTTCCTTTTTTAATAAAGTAGTGTGAATAATTTTGGTGGGAATCTTGTAAGTTAACATATGTATTTTCTTGAAATTACATTTGTTAATTAATTTGTTTAGCGTATGTATCACAATGTGACCTCATCATCATAATGTATATCACATAATGTCCTCTGCGAAATGCAATTTTAGTGATGTTATTATTTTCACAAGAAATTGACCCGCTGATCCGTTAGAACAGTCAATGGTATGATCTACATAACATGCAAACTGTTAATTTGAAACTGCAGATGGAATATTTGAACTAAAAATAAAAATAGGTACTGTGGTTAGCATTGAGGGCCTTAAATGCCACAAAATTACGCTCTTTCGCTTCCATTATGTAGTATGGCCCGTAACAAGTCTTATCTTAATTCTATGAAGAAAGTCAACTTCAAACCATGATAGATAGCTCATAGTTCAATCACGGAGATCGTGCACTATTTTAAGACATAAGAGTGTCAAAGACGAAAATTCTTTTGTGATTTCAAATGACTCTTCCACGAGCTGTCATTACAATTGAGTTTTGGACTACACCCTATTTATTGGGAGTCACTCAACCATCTTCGGGATAATTCCAAACAAATCAATACTAAGAGGAGTCGACTCACTTGAATATGAATAATTGGTATTTGACTTTAGTGGCTATGCCATATGCATTAAGTATTGAAGAATATCATATAGTTTGAAGCCTTAGGCACATTAATTTATTTAATAGGCAGAAAAAGTACTATGATAAAAACAATGTTTAATAGACAAAAATATATTCAATTAAAATAAATAAATTTATTATTAATTCTTACAAATCATTCTAGGGCAGACAACATTGTGCTAGACATTATTACATATATTTTTTTTTTAGGAATAATTGCTCACGTGATTTATTAAGTTAATTTTAAGTAACAATTTGATCTGTTATGTTTTATAAAATATCAACAATGTTTATCTTTTTTCATTTTACAAAAATTTATCAAAATTTTCAAACAAAATCTATAAAATTAATTATCGTATTCAATATAAAATAAAATTTCATCAAATTCCTAACAAATGTTCAAATAAACTCATATTTTTATTCATTTATTTGATGTTGTTGGAGATGAAAATATGAGTTTATTTGAATATTTGAGTTTTGTATTTGATGAATACATGAATTTTCTTGAAATTGGTATTGAATTTTATGGAGTTTGTTTGAAGATT
>JBBPBT010001011.1:4347662-4359435 GCA_037974875.1 Cicer bijugum
GTTTAAAAATTTACATATATACTTTGTGTTTTTGAGTTTTTTATATTTTTTTTTTCAAATAACTTAGTAGTTAGATTCACATGCCTTAAGTATAAATGTGGAGAATCTTAAAATTAAACTTGAATCCATGCATATCAATTTATTTATATCTATCAACTGAGTTATATCTACATAGCTTTTTTTACACTATTAGTCCATAAAAAATTAATCTAATACTATGTTATATCATATACGACGCATATTTGATTTTACAAAGATTAAAGATTAAAATTGAAATTAGTTAAAAATAAGATAGATGTAAAATGATTTTTGTTTTAAATACTTTCATACAAAAGTATCTTCAACAATAAATTTTAATATAAATATTACATTTAAACTCAAAAACTATATATTTTAATTTTAAGTTATAAAATCTGAAAATAGAATAAATTATACTATAACACCCAAATCTACACCTTTAAAATTGACTATTGACTCTTCTAAAAGTGCAACTAAGCAAACATGTAGTGTCTAAAAAAATGTCAATAATCGTTTGGACCCCATAATCCGGTAAATAGTATTTATAGTCTTTTAACTTAATTTCAGTTAATGTTTTAGTTCTTTATTTTTTTTATTTTTTTTTCGATTTAGTCCTTTATTTTAATTTTAAGTGACAATTTGATCTTTTATGTTTTAAAATATTAACAATGTTATCCTTTTTTTACAATAATTTATCAAAATTTTCAAACAAAACTCATAAATTTAGTTATATTATTTAATATAAAATAAATTTCATTAAATTTGTAGCTTAAATTTTCAAACAAACTCATATTTGTCATTCTTTATTTGATGTTGTTAGAGATGAAAATATGAGTTTATTTAAAGATTTAAGTTATGAATCGATGAAATTACATTATATTGAAGATGATAATTAATTTTATAAATTTTGTTTAAAATTTTTGATGAATTTTTTGAAATTTTGCCAACAATAAGAATAATATTGTTGACATTTTAAAACATAAAATACTAAATTGTCACTTAAAATTAATATAAAAGACCAAATTAAAAAAATAAAATAAATGACTAAAACGTTAACTGAAATTAAGTTAAGAGATTACAAATAGTATTTACTCGTTCACTTTTGATGGTGAATTTTGTTAGGCATTATGAATGTGATTTTTTGAAAAAGAAATAAACAGTTACGACACAAAATCAAATCATACACGCAATTTGAGTTGACGCTGTAATCAATCATGACCTTTAATTTATGATCAGATGATACAGATAAAAAATACGGTTTCACGAAGTAAAATGACCTTGGCCGTTTATTTTAATCGGACGGTTTGTACTGTAAGCAGGGAATCGAAATCCCATATAGAAGGTGCCGTTTTGAAGAGCGGTCGAATTGGAAGGGAAATTAAATTTAAAATTAGAAAGACGAATGGTTGCGTTGGGTTCCCATTTTAAACCCTAGAAATTTCAAACTGAAGCACCATCAACATTTTCCAACCTTTCTCCACATTTCATCATCTCCAATGTCTTGGTCATGCAAAAAATGCACTTTCCTCAATCCCCCTTCTCAACTTTCCCAATGCCGAATATGTTTATCCCCACGTATCTCTACCTTTCCTTCTTCTTCTTCATCTTCGTCGTCTTCTTCTTCTTCTTCGTCTTCTTCTTCTTCTTTTTCTTCCTCAAAATGGTCCTGCAAAGCTTGCACACTTTTAAACTCTTACAAACACTCCACTTGTTATCTATGCGGCACACGATGCCCAGTTCTTTCCCTTTCCACCATGCACGATTTAACTGACCTAGGTAACGATTCTTCCGTCGGTTCCGTTTTCTTGCCTCTTCAACCTTGCAAAAGGAAGATCGATTCCTCTCAAGATTCTGATCAACCACTACACGCTAACAAGTCCGCTAAGCTCATTGATCTTACTGGTGTGTATTTTATTATTAAGTTTTATTAACTTCTGTAGTTCTGTCTGCATTTTATTTTATCTAAACAACTTAAGATATGCGTGGCAGAGAAAGTTGATTCTGGAAAAGATTTGAGTTCGGTGAAGATTTTAAGTTACAATGTTTGGTTCCGTGAAGACTTGGAGTTGCAAAATAGAATGAAAGCTATTGGGGACCTTATTCAGTTGCATTCTCCCGATTTTATCTGTTTTCAGGTTTCATTTTCAATACTTATATTTACACTTTCGATATATGTATTTTTTTTTTTTGCATTTTGTATATTTGTGGTTTTGTCCTGATTTTATTTGCTTGTGCCCCAGGAGGTTACTTACAATATATATGACATTTTCAAGCGATCCTCTTGGTGGAATGTATATCATTGTTCAGTTGTTTGTGAAAAGTCTTATTCAAGACCTTACTATTGTATGCTGGTAAATTTCTTATCTTTTGTCTTTCTTGCCATGTAATGTGCCTGATGTGTCATATAATGATACATTTGTTGAGTTTTGATAATGTTTTGATTTCATAGTTTCTGCATATCAAATTTAATCTCTGTTGACATTTTGTATATGAATATGTGATATTCACCAATGTTATATTTGTCTGCTGACATGCACATTGTTCGTGGGAGTACCAAGCTTGTTCGGTGATAAGGTTATTCTATGCTAATGTTACAAGAGGAGTGTTAACATCACACTTTTCAACACACTTATGTTGTAATATTTATTTATGATCACTATGATAGTTTATTCTGTCTCATCCTGTTTCGCTTTAAGTTTTTTTTGTTGTTTTTTTTTTTTTTGCATTAGTGGGTGGTAAATTTAACATTTTTTTCTGGCTTGAAGTGGAGTTATATTGGATGTACTGAAATATATGTGAAATTAATTTCAGTTAAGCAAACTTCCTGTGAAATCTTTTCACACCAAATCATTTAGCAACTCTATAATGGGAAGAGAACTTTGCATTGCTGAAGTGGAGGATGTGGGCGGAAAATCATTCGTTGTGGCCACTAGCCATCTCGAGAGTCCCTGTCCGGCACCTCCGAAATGGGATCAAATGTTCAGCAAGGAACGAGTGGAGCAGGCTAATGAGGCTCTGAACTTTCTCAAGAGTCGCCCTAATGTTGTTTTTGGAGGTGACATGAACTGGGATGACAAACATGATGGTCAATATCCTTTACAAGACGGGTGGGTTGATGCCTGGTCAGCGCTAAGACCAAATGAAGCTGGTTGGACATATGATACCAAGTCAAACAAGATGCTGTCAGGCAATCGTACTCTCCAAAAACGATTAGATCGTTTTGTTTGTCATTTACGTGATTTTAAGATAAGCAGTATTGACATGATTGGGATGGATGAAATACCAGGTGTGTCATACAACAAAGACAAGAAGGTAAGAAACGAGATCAAACAACTGGTACTCCCTGTTTTGCCCAGTGATCATTATGGCCTCCTCTTGACAATTTCTAGTAAGTAGTTGCCCCTATGAAATCTTAGTGATGAAACACTTTTTCTCACTGTGCCATTGATATATCTTAGACATGCGCTGCATGCGATTTTGTATAGACCTCATGAAATATGTCAAAACTGTAATTAAAATGTGTCAAGACTTTTATCGACCATCTTGCCTATAAATATTTATCTTACTGTTCCGTTTTCAAAGTATTGCATGAACTTTGTCTTTATGTTCATAGGCGATGTGCTATTCTCTGACCCTTGCTTCTCGCCTGTAAAGGTGTTATAAAAGCCTAATGGTTGTATGTTTGGGCGTTGTTTTTTGAATATTACATGAAAGCTGTTATCAGTGGTTTTGGGTGGGGTGCTTAGTGTTATGTTTTAACAATCGGTATGACCTATGTTCAGTGCTAAACATACCCCCAATTCTGAGTCTATTTTTGACAATCGGTATGACCTATGCGCCCAACAAGGCAGCAAGTAGGAGTGGTAATTTAGTTAAATTATCTACCATCAGTTTAATTATTCCAATTGTAAATTCATCAAACACAATATAATTGTCAGGGGATTGGATTTAATCCAATCTCTAATTACAAGAATGATTCAGATCTATTAATTGATTTTTTTTGAAAATTCAATGAAGGTTTTTTTTTTCTTATTTAAACTAAAAAATTAAAGTTATTGTGATTATTTTGAAATTAAATATTTTTTATTAAATGAAGTATGAAATATAATTGGCTGCCATATGATTACTGACAACCGTCGTCCTCAGTCTGACCGCTGTCCATCACTGCCATCCACCACTGTATCGGTCGCCGCTGTCTGTAACCTCCACTTTCTACCACATTTTTTGTTGATAGTATTTTTAATATAATTAATGAATTTTACCTTTAGTTGATGAATTAGATTGAATATTTTTAAATAACATTAGTAGAGTCCTAATAAATTAATAAACTATTTCAATTCAAATATTACAATTCAATTTATATTTATTCAGTCCTTGCCATTTTGTCACCCTTAAGTAAGCTAACACTAATTTATAAAGATTTAATTTAAGTTTATAATCTAAATTTAGATCTAAAATATGGATAGTTTGATTTTAATATAATAATCACCATTGACTGAATGTGTGATTGCAAAATTCCTTTAACAGCATGGAACTTGAATATGTTTTAATGGAATTTGAAATTGATGTTGTAAAAGAAAAATATGCAATCAATATACGGATACTAGTGATCATCCGATCAAAATCGTCCCATCTAAGAAAATACTGATTTTAATTTCTAATTCATAATTTAAAATCCGATCTAAAAGTTGGATCGTGTGGAGTAATTGAACCAAAATAAAACGTGTAGAATAATTGATCGCATCATTGCCCTGTTCTCAATTTGGGAGCAGTCATTAAATTGCTTTATAGTACTATGATGTTTTACTAGTATTTTGTAGGCCCTAAGATCTATTGAAATGGATTATATTTATATTGTTGTGCTGCCGACGGCATTTGATTGTGCTTTTTATCTTTTCCCTGTCTTAAAATGTTGTTGTACATTCAAATATCTAGGGAGCAAAACCAAGACATGGTGAACACTGAATAGTAAATTAATTTCAACTTGCGGTGCGCGTGAACACTGAATAGTAAAAATGTAATTTTAACTTGCGGTGAGCGTGGATCGAACACGCGACCTTCAGATCTTCAGTCTGACGCTCTCCCAACTGAGCTATCCCCGCGCTGTGACTATATTGCTATTTCTATTTTATTTAATACATTTATGATAAATAAATACATGTTTTATGGCGCGTGGTAATATTGTTGTTACGCTTTAATAAAAAAAATAAAAATATTGCTATTGCAGCACATAAGTTTTATATACTTCTCCTGTCAATAATTTCATATTTGTGAACATCTTTTACTTTAAAGTAATTTTGATGAACCTAGTGATCCATCTTTATAACTAAATTTGAATCATGACTCAGTTCATATATTTTCTTGTCACGAAGTCAATGGCTTCATTTAATTTATTTGAATAAAATAATTTTATAGTATTGTTATTGTTAAATAAAAATGTCAGATGCATGTGAAGTCACTCATATGCACTTCAAGATTAAAAATAGAGAAGCAGTATGAGGATGCAGTGCGGTGTGCATGAGGCTGTAGCGAGTCCAAATGCGAATCCAGCAAAGAACTTTGATTCTTTCATTGCATTACTGCTGAGGTTTAGTGGGGACCACTCCAAACCATGTGATTACGAGGGTCATTTATTGGCCATTGCATACAACTCATTCCATCTTTCATTGTTCTCGCTGTGCTGTCAAACAAAAACTCACACACTGCCCTTTTCACGAGACTCTAAGGTAAAAGAGAATCCTCCGTTTAAAATAATTGTGTCGTTTGCGTAAATAAAAAAATAATATTATTTTTATTAGATATTGATAAAATATCAATATCATAAATTTATAATAAAAATAATTAATATTAATTAAATAATACAATTAGAAATAAATATATTAAAAGTCAAAAGAATTATTTATTTTAGAATTTTTTTCTCTAAATAATTTACTTATTTTAAAACTCATTGAGTTTTTGTTTATCAAGCTAACCAGAAATCAAATAACTAAGTGATCAAATTCTACATGGATCACATTATTTGAAAGAGTAAAGTGAATAGCTCTCATCTTGGTGCAGAAATAAAGACTTTTAAATGATGTCGTTTTAATTAATTTAATTTTAAATTATATTATTATTTCAACTATGAAAAATTATAAAGATTATTAGTTTATACTATTAAAGAATGTTTTCAATTGTCGATAAAAAATTAGTTCTACATTTTAATTTTAACCAAATTATTTTAATAAATTTAAATTATTTAAAATATATTTTTTATAAAAAAATATAACAAATAGAAAATAAATATCCTTCCTCTGAAAAAATGAAAAAAAATATATTTTTCTGAAAAAAAAAAGAGAAAAAAACAATATCAGTTTTTAGTAAAAAAAAATATAATAATAGTAATAATAAATAGAAAATTGCTTCGAATTCATAATTAATTTACGTAACTTCCGTGCACTGTGATACTTACAAATTTTCTCTAACTCCACAATCCTGTCGGAGTTCCACTAACCCAAAATTTTGGAAACGTTAAAAATTGAAAAGACAATAATAAAAGGACAAAGAAGAGTGAGACATTGTTACTTGGTTGTGTTGTGGGGTTTCTCTTCACTCTCTCTGAATCCAACAACGAATAAGGATAGATCTATCTATCTATCAAAATCTATTTATTATACATATAAGTTACAAAAACGGTGTTCTGAGTATTAAGCAAAAATATAAAATGAAACCATACATTGTTCTTTCTTCTCTCATTCTTGTCACATTCTTTTTCACCTCTGTCAACTGTGAAGACCCATATAGATTCTTCACTTGGAAAGTCACCTATGGTGACATTTACCCTCTTGGTGTTAAGCAACAGGTAAGTAACTTTCACCCTTTTGGCGTTTTCTTTTCCCATTCTTTCTATGTGTAACTAACTTGTGTTGTTGTTCAATGTGGTTCTTGGTTTTCTTTTTTGTTTTTGTAGGGTATTTTGATTAATGGACAGTTTCCAGGGCCACAAATAGATGCTGTTACCAATGAGAACTTGATTATCAGTGTTTATAACTACCTTACTGAACCATTCCTCATTTCTTGGTACGTAGTGTACTACTTTCTGCTATCAACATGTTTGAAATAATGTCAGATTTACTAAAGAACCCATATTAAAACTTTCTCCCTTTTTAGATTTTAATACCCAACAAAACTGTTTTTATTTTTTTATGGATCACATGACTTCATTGATTTTTTCTTTTTAAAGGCGCAATCTTTTTTTTGTTTCTTTTGGATATAGATGTGTTTATAACTCACATAAATTGATATTGTTGATTAACTAGTAGTTCATTGGATGGTTGGTGTGGTAATAATTAAACAAAATCTAATTATAGATGGCCATGAACATGAAATAAAGGGGAAATGTTATAATAAATGGAAGTTATGTAGAGTTGCTTTTCTATGTTGTTGTCTTTTTGGGCTCTTTTTCTTTTGTCTAGTTCCTTTTTACTTTAATTGTAAATCCACTTTCAAACGAACTTCCAATTAGAGGTTAGTCTTCTTTTTTTTAATGGCAATTTATGGTCCATTCTAACTTCCAAGTACTAATTACATTGGATAATACTAGACTTATGTTTCTATGATGGTCCGGTTTGTAAACAATATACCTTTTTCTGTTTATATTTTGTTATAGAGGGAGTATATTTTAGTAGCTGGCAACTTAGAAAGGCCACCTAACACACTGTATGTGTATTAATTGCAACTGCAATAAAATTTATTGGTGTGTTTTGAGTATTCTATAGATAGATTCCATAGATCCACAAATAATTGTTCATCCAACTTAACTATGTGACTATGAGCTTAGGCCAACGAGGTGCTGCTATAAACATCTCTAGGACAATGACATATGTGCTTGAGAAAGTTATTTTTTCTTTTAATTTGCACAACAGTTATTGATGTATTTCTTAACAATGAGAGTTTTGATACCCCAATTTTTGAATGTTGCCTTTATTGGATTTAATATATGTAACAGTTGATCATGTCCCCATTGTAACAAAGTGCAGCAGATCGTAGACTAAAAGAACTGTTAAATGTGTTCACACTTTGAATCCATTATAGTGTCACTTAAGATGATTTTTACTATTTCAGGTTCATATTGTGTCTGATCCATTCCATTGGTTGAGTTTAAGCTAATGGTCTAGTGTATTAATTTAGGGTAGAAGGAAATAGTTGTAGTTTGTTGGAATTTTATGGTGTCAACATATTATGCAGGAATGGCATACAGCACAGGAGGAACTCATGGCAGGATGGAGTGTCTGGCACAACCTGTCCGATCCCGCCTGGGAAGAACTTCACATATACACTGCAGGTGAAAGACCAGATCGGTAGCTTTTTCTACTTTCCATCACTTGGAATGCATAAAGCTGCAGGTGCATTTGGTGGCATCAGAATTTGGAGCCGCCCTCGCATTCCTGTCCCTTTTCCTCCTCCTGCCGGGGATTTTACATTACTCGCTGGTGATTGGTTCAAGCTAGGCCACCGCGTAAACACTTTACATTCATTTCAATTTTTTCTAATCATCCTCTCCTCATTTTTTCTCAATACTTATTACTTACTGCTGCTGTTTTTAGAGACTGAGACGAGTCCTCGAAAATGGTCACAATCTCCCCTTCCCCGATGGACTTCTTATCAATGGCCGTGGTTGGAATGGGAACACATTCACCGTCGATCAAGGTTGGTAAAAGAATAACTTGTGTGATCGTCCATTTTGGTTTAAAAGCATTGTTGAGCCTGAACTTCCTTCCGGACCAATAATTCTCGATACTCAGTGAGGTCTAAAGCAAGTTTTAAATTTTAATATATGGCATTTTTGTCTGCATATGTGGCCTTTTTGTTTATAAACACTAATGCTAATCAATATCTGTTGGTTGGCCTAAAGTCGGAGCTTTAGTAGCCTTATCCTTATGCCAGCCCTGCAAGTACTTTATATTATTAAATGCATACCTCTTATTCCACCATTGTTTAAATGTTGATTCTACAGGTAAGACATATAGATTCAGGATATCAAATGTGGGGCTCGCAACATCGATTAACTTCAGAATCCAAGGGCACACATTGAAACTTGTGGAGGTCGAAGGATCTCATACCCTCCAAAACACTTATTCTTCACTTGACATCCATCTCGGACAGTCCTATTCTGTGCTGGTCACAGCTAATCAGCCTGTCAAGGATTACTATGTAGTTGTGTCCACGCGATTCACCAGACGGGTACTCACAACAACTTCCATTCTTCATTACAGCAATTCGCGGATCGGGGTATCTGGTCCTGCTCCTCCCGGACCTACTCTTGATGTTACTTCATCTATCTTTCAAGCCAGAACTATCAGGTACTCTTTTGTTCCACTTATTGTCCCTTCTCATGTTGAAGCCTAGATTAATTGAGATTTTCTTGTACATATAGCTTCCTTATGACCAGATCCATTTAGTGTATTGTGTTTTATAATATTGGATCAAATTTCAATCAATTCAAGAAATATCTGTTTCTCATAAATTCCAATAGTAAAAAGAAAGTAATTACCTTTTAGTTAGCCAATAATTTATGGAAATTGCTTGATGTCACAAAAGAGTTCCATCACGAAATAATATCATTGGTCCGTAAAAAGCAGATTGAAAAGTTTCTCCTTTTTGGGAAAATCGACCACGGGTGGCTTTGTGGTATTTTTTAGACTTTTTTTCTTGAAACATATAGCACTGCTGATAATTTATGTGTCGATGCTACTCAAACCAGGTGGAACCTGACAGCAAGTGGACCAAGACCAAACCCTCAAGGATCTTACCACTACGGATTGATCAAGCCGAGCCGAACCATCATGCTTGCAAACTCTGCACCATATATCAATGGCAAGCAGAGGTATGCTGTGAACAGTGTATCATATCTTGAACCAGACACCCCATTGAAACTTGCTGACTACTTCAACATTCCTGGAGTTTTCTACGTTGGAGGCATTTCTACATCGCCTACTGGCGGCAATGCTTACCTCCAAACTGCTGTCATGGGTGCTAATTTCCATGAATATGTGGAGATTGTGTTCCAAAATTGGGAGAATTCTGTGCAGTCATGGCACATTGATGGCTATTCCTTCTTTGTTGTAGGGTAAGCTTATAACAAGATATTTCTATTTAACCATTTTTTTACTGTAAATATTCAAATTGGTTCTTGAAATTGTAAGATCCAAATGACATTTAATCGATTCTATCAAGGATACACTTGCAACTAAGTGAATAATGTCACAGATCTATTTGATAAAAAATCTGAACAAAGGTCAAACTTGACTAACATTTTGCAATTCCAATGATCATTTTAAAATATTGATAATGTGAAGAATTCAATTGATACAACCATACAATTTCAAAGACTAACTTGGTTCTCTACTCAATTATTTTTATTTATTTTTTGGTCAACATCTACTCAAATTATTTTAATTGAATTTTTTTTAGCCTAAGACATAATTGTTTTGAAATGATTACAGATTTGGTAGTGGGCAGTGGACACCAAATAGTAGGGTACGGTACAATCTGAGAGATACTGTTGCTAGATGTACCACTCAGGTATAAATGGTGTACTAGTAATAAATTAATTGATTTTTGTATTCTAGTAATAAATTGTTAATAATTGAATGCATGCAGGTATACCCAAAGTCATGGACTGCAATATACATGGCACTTGACAACGTTGGAATGTGGAATATAAGGTCTGAGAATTGGGAAAGACAATACTTAGGACAACAATTTTATCTTCGAGTATATACACCTTCGAAATCATTGAGAGATGAATATCCAGTCCCAAAGAATGCTCTTGTATGTGGCAGAGCAGGTGGTCGTCACACAAGGCCTTAGTAGTACTTACTAGTTTAGGATAAGATAATGTCACGAGAGGGTGGCATAATCTTTATATCTATATGATTTTATGAGGACTTGTATAACATTGCCGCGGGAAATTTGTTATTATTATTCATAGCTCACCTTTACCTTCCACTGTTGGTCTCATTTTTTCAAAACGAATTAATGAATCAGATTGGGGATGTTGTATCTGCTTAAGTCATTTCAAGTATCCATAAAATTGATTTACTCTCTACTCTTTATAATAATTTTTTAGCTTGTTCTTTATAATTTAAACAGTAGGATTTGTATTATATACGTCAGGAGAGTGTACAAATATTTTATGATTCAAAGAACACTAATAAAGAAATTTATACTTATCTATCATTAGTTGAACTCAAATTTGTAACATGTAAATCCAAACCTTAGTGATGGAGCTTGAAAGATTTGTTTGAACGCACCATTTTTCTTAGTATATATATATACACACAATTTTCCTCATTATAAATCATAAATACATCTGTTAGTTAGTCTATTGTATAAAAAACTCTTAACATTATTAACAAAAAAATTATCTATAGTATAAAAAACAGTTAACTTTTTAATAACTGTATATTATTAACAAAAAGTTTTACATTTCAATTTTTATAATTTGTTCACAACAATTAACTGTCTATTGTATAAAAAACAACAGTTAACTTTGTTAATTGTAATTTTTTAACTTGGATAAAATATGAAATTTATTAAATTATGTTGATTATTACATTGAATAAATTTTATAGTTGATTTTAATTTTCAAACAAGTTTTAGTAAACAGAAAATATTAATAAAAAAAACTTAATTAAAATTCGGTAAATTGTAATAATTTATTAAAATATAAAAATTATTTTATTTTTAAAAAAACTGAGAAGGAAAAAAAATT
>JBBPBT010001011.1:4362000-4374045 GCA_037974875.1 Cicer bijugum
TTTTAAAGAATATGTATGTACACAAAACATAATTATATATTTTTTTTAAAGATTAATTTACTAAGTCCAACATAATTTTATTTTCGTCAAATAATTATATATATATCATTTACTAAATCAAACCTAATTTTTATTTTTGTTTTCTAACAACGTGTTTTGTTGGAAAAAATAATTATATTAATTATATATTTTAAATTATTTTCTTAGAGAGAATATTTTTTTGACTAATTTATAATGTAGTATAGATGCTCACGTTTAAATTATTTTTTGTAATTTAAATGAAAATACAAATTTCACTCTCTCTTTCCAATAATCAATAACTATTTTATTTTTTTTAATTTATATAAAGAATATATTTTATTATTAAAATGTTAACTTAATTGTGATGTCACTATCCTATGCAATACCTCTACGCTCTAATTTTTACTTAAAAAATTAAGAAATATATTATAGGCCTAATCTTACGTGGCTCCCAAGTATGAGTCAATTTTATAAATTGCAATCACAAAATTAAATTTCAAATATTTTTATTTTTAAAAAGATTAGTTTTTTAAATTTATAAAATAAAAAACATCCTACCCTACTTATATTTTACCCTAATAATTAAAATAAATAATTGACTAAAAATTAATTTATTTAAAGCTAATATTCAAAATAAATTTTATTTTTAAAATTTTTTTACAACATGTTTTTGATAGAAAAAATTAAAATGAAATATATATTTTCGACTAATAATAGACACTTTCATTACAAAACCAACTAATAAAAGATACCTTCAAAAACTAAAATGATTAACAAAATACGTATTTTAAATATTTATCTATAAAAATAATTTAATATTTGATATATCATAGAACCATATAATAATGGACTATATACTACTCAAATGAATCTACAAAATTTGGGAGGACCATGACATTTGTCAGCCCCTCTCCCTCTGCCACTTATCATATTCTTATTCCTACTAAGTTTCGTAGAATCTAGTTTAGTTTGTAATTTTGGTAATTTGATTTTTAAGAATGATTATCTCTTCTCGATAAATAATTAGGATTAGACTAGATTCATCTAGTATAAGACTATCACATCCTTAAAATATATCTTTTGTGTGGAAATTATTCCTCAATAAGCTATCCACTGATGACAAGTGGCAGAGTTGAAGTTGTTACTTGGTTAGTATGTGTAGTTTATGTAACGAAGTTGTAGAATCCTTGTATCATTTGTTTTGTTTATATAAATTTGTCAATTGTCTGTGGACTTGGGTTAGTGGTGTATTGGATTGATGTTTGGATCACACCTCCATTATTTCTCTCATCTCTGTTTGCTCAAAAGTTTGGTCTCCCCATGTGTTGGATGTGGCTCGAGTTGTCATTATTCATTCTTGTTGGGCTATTTGTAAATGTAGTGGTTTGTTTCTTTTGAAAGTAAATCTTTACAATTCAATTTAGTATTTGTGCCCTATCACCGTGTTATGGCCTAGTTGGGTCTTCTACCATTGGTTACGTGCCCTCTTTCATGTATGAGTCTCGCATCCTTAAGACTTTTGGTATACAGTGTCGCCCAAGGATGCAACTGGTCACTAGAAAAATCTTATGGCTTTTCGCATAAATTGTGAGTGGGTTAAATGTAAAATTGTTAGTGCTTCTAGGCATACTCCTAATATTGGTTCTTGTGGGGGTATTTTTTAGGACTATAGGGGAACTTCCTTACGATGATTTTCTTTGTATGTTGGGGTTGTTTCAACTTTTCATGTTGTGTTTATTGGAGTTGTTATTGCTTTTGAAGTTGTGTATACTAGAGGTTGAAATAGGTTATTGTTGTAAATTGACTCTTAGTTGGTTGCTTTGACCTTTAAGTCTCTCTCTCGATTGTTCCTTGGAAACTTAGAACTCGATGGCTAAATTGTCATAATATTACTATGAGTTTTGCTTTTATAGTTTATCATATTTATCAAGATAATCATTGTGCGGACAACTGATTAAACTTTGCTTTTGGTTTATATGTTTTACTTGGTAGAATCTATACAATAAAATAAATCAAACATAAATTTTATGAACAGTATGACATTTTGTCACTTAATAACAATTCTCACCTCCCTTTTTATTTTTCAATAAGGTTTCAATGGAAAACAAAATTTAATTTAACCCTTCAGTTTTTTAGTGGATTTTAATTAATTGAACATAACCAGCAACTCCTTCTTTATCTATGGATTCATTTTTTCCAACATTTATTTGTAATGTTTCACCTAATAACTCCAATTCTAATTTATCAACTAAATAGTTGTTGCCACAAACTTAAATTGAACCTACACGGCTACAACTAACTAGAGTTTTCATATAAATACAAACAACATCTGCGAGATTGATGAGAAAAAATATAGATGAAAGGCAAGTCATCTAAACAAAATAAAAAAATAAAATATATATATATATATATATATATATATATTTAGTATTAATAATGTGTTAACCCGTGCTTCACATAACTATATGTATAAAAAAAATGATGTATATAAAGACTTAAATTTTTAACTACCAAGTTTATGAAATTAACATAAACTTTTCCAAAGTTTGTTAGATGAAAATGGTACGCCACATATGCATACACATGGATTTGGTGTTTCAACCACTAGACAATTTTATTGCAAGAACTCCGATGTCTGTCCAAGTTTACCATAAATAGACATGTATAATCTCATTTTCAATGCTTATATGGAACAACTCATATTAATTTCATTGCCATAGAATCAGTCACGTTGAACAACAAACGACAAAATCCTACCACACTACAACCTCTTGTGACCATACCGTTGATGCAAGTTCGACAATGCATTATAATTAAGAACAAACTCAAGATGTTTTCTTTGTATATATTACAGTCATTTATTAAAAATAATTCAAAATAATATATGATAAACTATGTTTGTAAGTACGTAGATGAAATTTATTTTACAGTTATTTTTTTTATTATAAATTGTTTATTTTTCGTGTATGGGATTGAATTCACACTTTTAATTTATGAAATTTATGCCTCTAATATCAATAAAATTTATTACATAGTTTCTAAAAAATATTATATAAATTAATTAGACAAAAATATATTATCAATGAAAATTGATATATATATAATAATAATAATAATAATAATAATAATACATTTATTAAAATTGTATTTTGTCTATGTCTTCCTTGTTTTAAATTTAAATGATTGATTGTTTAGCATGGTTTGTTTTTCAACCGATTTAATGTGGTCACCCCAATTGTTGTTTTGTTATGTTGCATTATTTTTTTTCTACAATTTGATTTTACCCAATTGAGTGCTTTTGATGAAACAATTGATTTTCGTTGTACAAGTGGTTGTTTGGTCCCTTTTGCTTGTTTTAATTTACTTTTTAATGGTATAGGTTAGAGTGCTCTAATTGATAAGTGAATTTTAGGAGTGACAATGTATGTCTACAAAAATTTATAAAGGTATATTTAAATGCGCCACTTTTTCGTTATTTCAGTCATAAAATATATCTTTAATTAATTAAATTATTAAATATGTTTTTATTTAGACAATTTATGAGTTGCTATAGTGATACATTTAGAACTATACGTACATTTCCTTGCACATTCAAATATTAAAATAATTATTTTTATTAGAAAAATCGAATTGAGGTCTTGCTTACTTTGTCAAGATATTTTTTATTTTTTTTTAAAAGATGCATAGACTTTTAAAGTGAATATTATAATAAAAGGATGATGAAATACTTACTACGAGTGATATATATTTTTTAAATAATACAATAATTCTTATAACTTTTTTATTATTTTAAAAAATGTAAACAATTATTTACTTTAAAAAATTATTAGATAAGTAAAATTAATGTAAGGGTCAAAAAAATGGAAAAGACTAGTTTAAATTTTATTTATTTGATAAAAGAATATATTGTATTTACTTTTTCACTACCTTTTTTGATTGGTCAGCGAGATTGCTAAAAAGAGGTCCACAAACAATATGGGCCTTCGTTGTATCACATGCCCAATAAAATTAAAACCCTTTTTCAACCCACAGAAAGTATGGGCTTTCGTTATATCACATACCCAATAAAATTAAAACCCTTCTTCAACCTCAAATCTCAATTGACAATTGAGTTTGGAATACATTGTTCGGCTCCAGCCTCCATCGACGGTGGTCATAATCCCAAAACATCCTAAAACATGGCTGACGTAGTTCAATACAAGTTGGAGCGCATGGTCGACGAACTCGAAGATCTTGAGCAACGCGGCGTATTCACCCGCCGTGAAATCGCCGAAATCGTGAAACAGAGGCGAAAATTCGAGTACAGGTTAAAGAGACCATCTCCTCTGAAACAAGACTTCTTAACCTACATAGAGTACGAGACACAGCTCGACACTCTCCGCATGCTCCGTAAGAAGTCGGTGGCGCGTGAGTTGATGAAACAAGGGAACAAGAACTTGAAGAAATCGAAGTCCGATGTGGCTGGATTGATTAGGATTATTGATATTTATGAACTCGCTTTGAGGCGTTTTAAAGGTGATATTGACCTATGGTTTCGCTACCTTGAGTTTTGTAGGCAAAGAAAAAATGGAAGGATGAAGAAGGTAACTTTTTTTTTTACTTTCTGTTTATTTTCATTTCATTGTTATTATTTTGTTTTTGTGAAACAATGATACTTAGAAACCCTATCTAAATTGAGAATGTGATTTTGAAAGAGAAAGGGTTTAGTGTTTGGTTTGCTGTTATGGTAGAATTTGAATGTTAGGATACACAACACTCAATGAATATTTAGGCACTGTTTGGATAGACAACTAAATTAAGCTATTATAGCATATACTTATCATATAAGTGCTTATGTACAGCCTATTATTATTATAACAAAAGATAAAATTAAGTAAAACTGTTATCATAAAAGTCATAAGCATTTTTCAGAAGCTATCCTGTAGAGTTTATGGTGCTTATGTAGGTAGATAAACTCAAATAAGTTAATTCAAACAGGCTTGTCAATGAGAAGGACAAGTGCTATAGATAAACTTTAGCTATTTAATACACTTAAACATGAGGTGTCTAGGCTCTATAATTCTTTAGTAGTTAAGCCTTCAGAAAACTCATTCCAGCAGGTTCTAGATTATTGAAAGGTGGCCGAGTTTAATTTCTAACACAGAGATAAGTCAATTCACCCTGATACATGTCTGCATTGCACCAACACTTTTATTAGGATTTGGATCAGTCACTTCATGGATTTTTTTGAACATGTTGCTTTTGAATTTTTGCAGACACTTGCTAAACTTGTTAGGTTTCACCCAAAGGTTCCAGGAGTTTGGATTTATGCTGCAGCTTGGGAATTTGATCATAACTTGAATGTTGTGGCTGCTCGCGCTTTAATGCAGGAAGGTCTTAGAGTTTGCCCAATGTCAGAAGACCTTTGGGTGGAGTATCTTCGGATGGAACTCACATACCTTAATAAGTTAAAGGCCAGGAAGGTTGCCTTGGGTGAGGATGAGGGAACTCTGACTCGTGATCCTAGAACTGCCGATGAAAAACAATGGAAAGATGAAAACAAAGAGTTATTTATGACCCTTGATGAAAAAAAGGATAAAGATGTAGCAAACGATGAAGCTAACATTGGACCAGATGAGTCAAAGAAGAACCAAGAATTATTTGCTGAGCATGGTATGAACATTTTTCGAACAGTCTACGGTGGAGCGGTTGAAGCTGTCCCTTCGAGTCTCAATCTTAGGAAGAGATTTTTTGAAATATTGGAGGGAACAGACTTATCGCATTATGAAGATATGTGCAAGGAGATTCTGAACGACATGAAGAGGGATTTTTCAACCGAACCAGAATTCTGGGACTGGCTTGCAAGGCATGAATGCAATCTTGAAACTGGCCGGGAGAGTAGCCAAGAAATTATGGTTCCTCAGGTGCAAAAGGCAATTCAGGTATGAATATGTATAAACCTCTGAACCCATTGGGGATATTATTTATGGTATTGGTATATGTTTTTATGGTTGGCTGAGATTCATGAATGCATAAACTTGAAACTAGGAAAAAGCATCATGTTATGTGGTGCTGTTTACTATGGTAATCCCATTTTTCCGGTGTTTAAGAATAATGTTGGTTAGATAGAGGGGTAGTACAGCATTTCTCAATTTTTCTTTTTGTTTTCTTATGTGCCTATATATTGAACTAACTAAATATTGGGTTCTGTTCTGTTGTAGGTTTATGAGGAGGCTTTGAAAAGTGTGCCCTCAGGAACTATGTTTAGTTTGTATGCAAATTTTCTAATGGGTATTGTAGCTCCTATAGAAGACAAAACCAATATAACTGAGTCATCGGGTCATGCTGTAAACTATATATCACATCTCCTGTCAGTATATGAAAAGGCTGAAAGCATGGGAGTCATTACTGATGATCATGCTTGCAAGCATGTGTCCTTGCATTTGCAATTGAGACAATTGGATGAAGCCAGGAAACTGGTAGCAAAGCTTTGCAGCGGAAAACTTGCAGAGTCGGTGCAGTTATGGGAATTAAGAATTACTATAGAAATTAAATGCATCACAAAAAATTCTTTGTCACCTAGTGATACTGATTTGTTATCCCTGTTTGAACTCCTTAGACAAATTTTGACCAAAATTCCGGTTTCAGAATCAGAGAACTTGTGGCTAAAGGTATGTTGTCACCACTCATGTCATATTTTTGTTCCCCAGTGTGCTATGTCTTGCATAAAATAAAATGTGTTCAAATCGAAACGAATAAACAAGTATTTTATAAATTAAATTCTAGTTTCATTGGTTTGAGTTGCTTGTCAACCTCTTGCAAATGTAAGATGAAACTGTTTAACAATAGATCTGTAATGGGTTTGATCCTTACTGGCCACGGTGGGAGCTTTAAAGCACCACGTAGTCCTTTATTCCTTGATCATTGGATTTTTGAGCTATTTCTTGGGTAGGCTACTTTTTCACTTAGGGTTACTTCTTTTTCTTATATGATGTCCGAATGTTTTTTCAGTTGAAGATTAAATGTTCATTGGTTATTTTCAAATAATTATTTATTATTTACGATACCTAAAAATGTATTGTTCTTGATTTTTTTTTTGAAGTTGGCTTTTGATTTATTTTTCTTACCTTGTAACACAGTATTGCTCCCTGTCTCTTATTTCTCAACATACAATAAATTTGTTTCTGCTTTCACTTGTATGATATTTGGATATGATGCATCTTCTTAATGTTGAAAATATTTGTTTTCCCCTTACATTTAATGTTATTAATTATGCATGCATTTTGTATTCACTTTAGCTTGAATTGATTTTTCCTTCACCTGAAATGTTTTGTAAACTGTTTAAAGATCTTAGTTCTTAGATATATTCATCTTTCTAACTATCACTCAATACAGGCCCTTAAATTCTATGCTAGTCACAGACAGTACTTTGATAAACTGGTAGAGATCTCCATTGTTTCCTTGGCCAGAGATGGTGGCAGTGAAAATGGATTTTCCCTTTCTTCTGCCATTGTAAGTATTATACTTCAAAAAGACGGAATTCACAAGGCCAGAGATATCTATAAACGGTATGTGTTGTGAATTGAGTGTGGGATTTGCCAAAATATGCTCCCTATTGGAGATTTTCTATCTTGTATTCACAATAATTCACCAACTATTTCTCATTGCAGATTTCTAGCTTTACCACATCCCGGCCTTGCATCATATAGGAACTGCATTGAGCTGGAAACAAACCTTGCATCAACAGGAGATAAAAATAGTCTCGTAAATGCCAGGAAATTATACGAAGCTGCACTTGCAACTTATGAGCAAAATGTTGGCTTGTGGCAAGATTACTATCGCTTGGAGACCAAGGTAACCACTCCCAATCTGGTCTTCTATTTAGTTTTCAATTATTTTCCGGATTTCTTTTCTACATTTGTGCTGTATATATAGTTTATCATCCAAATCAAATAATACATATATACCTTTTATTTTTTGGGTTTTGTTCATACAGATGGGAACATCAGAAAAAGCTACTGCTGTCTATTGCCGTGCTAAGAGAACACTTAAAGATGCTACTGAATTTATTGCTTCTCCAGATTTGTGATACTTTGTAAATATAGATCATGTTCTATCAGAGTTCAATTTTGACCACATTAATGTATCCTATATATTCTTATAAACTGGAGCTTAGTGCATTAAGAATTTTTTGAATTTGATCATGTCATGTTGCCTTTGGCATCATCAGTTGCAGGAGGAAAAAAGTTATTAAAGTGGATAGTTTAAGGAGAACAGAAAATGTTAAGCTAATGAATTTAAAAGATAAATGAAACAATTCATTTTGTTACTTGGATTGGATCAACTGATATTATTCTCCCCTCCAATTTTGTAATGTACATAAGGCCTGGACATTAAGGCATTATTATGTGCAATGCTGAATAAATGTACGAAATTGAACTCACTAACATTACTTGCTATACGAAAAAGATACATTGTTTCTTTCTTTTGTTACCATAAAAAAATACGAAAAATACATGGCTATTTTGTTTCTTTGCCTTCCTTTTTAATAAAACCGGATCTTGTAGTCAATGGTAAGCCGTTCAGCAAATGTGTTACACAGCTTAACCTGTCTCATTCTCTATACTCTTGGCCATTGTGGACTCACTACCTGCAACAGCGAATTCAGACATGCAAATTTTTATTAAGCTTATAAATTTTGCAGATATTGTACTGACTACAAAATGTAAATTGCTGACCTCAAGTGTGCTAAAGACTAGTCGCATTCTGCTTGCAACAACTGACGGTTTCTCAGCTTGACCCATCACAGCTGTTTGCTCTAATTGAAGAGTCTTTACTGGAAGCCTTCAATTAAAAAACACACAGTAAGTAACCAGGTAGAGAACAACTGATCCACTAAATAACTTAATGACACTTCCTATGTGAAAATATTAAAAGAGAAATACAGAAAACTATATATACAAGCATGGTATCTGACCAAGCCATTCCCTTCATAAAATATGCATTTGCTATGAGAGCACAAAATCCTTTCCATTGAAGTCTCACTTCATCTGACACAGGAGGTGTTGATGACCATCTGACAATAGTTGGTTGTGGTGTACACAAGATGGTGATAAATACAATGCTTAACCACAGAATGCACTCATCAATCTGCATAACACAAACCAAATAACACAACTCAGATCTAGCTGAATTCAGGACACTTTAGGATCAGCAAAGCATGTGATTAGAACTGAGTACTGACATCCTCAGAGATTAGTTTAGGTTTCAAGCTTGTGCTCCCACCATAACTACTACTTTGCATTGCTTCAATTTCAATGCCAGAGTCCTTCATGTCAGCTAGTTCTTTCCTTAATCCTTCATCAGTGCACCCTAGCTCATATGCATTCACCCCAGCAGTGATGAATTCCTGAAAATTGTAAAAATAAATAAAAACATTTAATTTTAATGTGATGTTTGCATTTTATTCAATTATGATAATAGAGGCAGTGGTGAAATACTTTTAGATTGTCACCTCCACCACGATCATTGAAGTTCCGGTATCGTCTGAACACGCTGATGGCTATGTTGCGTGAAGAACGATATTCATCATTAGATGAAACTGAATCATGTAACCCACACTGCTGCAACAATATACATGATGCCAAAAGCATATCAATGACCAAAAGATTAATCAAATGATTAAGGATTAGTTTATAACTTAGAATTAGGTAGCATAGAATTGTTAATTACCAGACATTTATGATGGAATATATTATGAAGGCTCTTGTTGCGTTGCTTTTCACATTTCCAATTCCAAGAGAAGGTGGAACTATGAAAAATGGTAATACTTCCAAAAGATTTAGGAAAAGCAGGGATGCAATTTATGAAATTAACATAATTGATCTTGTTGTATGAATATGTTAGTTGCGTGGAAGCTGAGTCTTGATATAAATGGCAGTTTAGAATAGCTCTTGACATGTTTGAACCATGATATAATATGATATTGCTCCCTTCAAAATAACCAATAAATAAATGAATAGAAAGAAGAGGTTAGTTAGTTATGAGAAATATTTATGATGGAAAACAAATATATAATAAGGAAGAAAGTAAATAAAATAAAGGGAAAAGGAGAGTGATATACGTTTTGGAGGGTAAGCATAAGCTTAGCTGAAATAGAAAAAATGAGGCAAATTGAAAAGTTGGGTGGCCAAAAAAACCTAAATAAAATATAGAGAAGAATGAATAAAACGGGGCATTAAGAGAGCCACGAATTGTATGAATGGTTTCCGGCCGCCAAGGATCGTTTTCAACTCTCGACGGATATTAATTTCTTACTTACATTGATGTTACGTGTACATTACCTAAACACATCTATTTCATTTTGAAAAAAGTTTTATGGACATAATACACAACAAACACCAAGAGAGAAAAATACAATGACACTCCTCAGATATAAAAAAAATTAGAAAAATTAGAAAAGTTGAAAAGTACAAATATTATATTTTATTTTTATCTTCTCTTCTCCCATGATTAAGGGGACTTTATTAAGTATTATTTTCAACATATACTTTTATATTTTAGATATAAAAAATATTCATAAAAAAAACATATTGCTTTCCTCTTATAATAATTGTCACATGTACAGTTTCTTTTTTCTTTTCAAAAAGACATCTTATTTTTCTTTCAAAAATAATTGAACTCTCTAATTTACTCTAATTTATATTATGTGCATCCATTCTAAGCCATTATTCTATTATGATTAAAATAATCATTTAGTAAAATCATAATTCTATTTATTTTATTTATTATTTTTTATCTTAAATTATGTTAAATAGTAAAATGCAATGGTTAGGTTGAGAAAAAGATAATAAGAAATCATGACTGACTTAAAGGTCTAAGGTGGGCTCTAGAACTCTTAATTTTCAATTATGTTTTAAAATTTTGGATGAATGTGAAATTTCTGAAATAAATATTTTTTAAAAATTTAAAAAAGAAAATTTGAATGAATGTGAAACTTTTTAAATGTAATTTTTTAATTTTTTTTTTTGAAAATTTGGATGAATATGAAACACAATTTTTTCAAAAGTTTAAAAAGAATTTAAAATATTGAATGAATGTGAAACTTTCAAAATGTAATTTTTCTAGATTTTTTTTTAAATATTTAAAATTTGGATAAATACAAAACTTTCAAAATACAAATTCTTTAAAATTAATTAAAAATTTTGAAAATTTAAAATTATTGAAATATTAATAATTTCAAAAATTTCAACTACCAAATAGTAGAAGATAAAATAAAATGGTCTTTTTATTTCTTTGTAGGATAAAAGATAAATGTAATGGGGTGAGTAATCAATTTGTCAAAATGGTTGGACCTCTTGTGAGTTGTAGAATCGGTCCAAAAATTGAACTTGACTCGGAACTATTGTAAAGTTACAGTTATCCATAATGAGATTTGGATGATTCTACTATGTTTTTTTTAATGATATATAAATTTTTTAACTCTTTTAACTTCTCACTTTTTCATCATCTCTTTTTAGAATATTCGAAAATTTCGAAATGACAATTTTTATAACTTTTGAACAATTCGAAATTTCTAAAATAGAAAATTTCATAATTTTCAAAACTTACAAATAATTCAAAATTTCCAAGATAGAAAATTTAAGAATTTTTGAAACTTTCAAACATTTCAAAACTTTCGAAATAAGAAAAATTCGAAATTTTTCATATTTAGAACCTTTCGAAGCTTTCCATTTTGAAATTTTCCAAATTTTCGAAATGTAATCCTTATTTCAAAAATTTATAGATTTAGAAACTTTCTTAATTTTCGAAATGTATTCCTTATTTTGAAAATTTGAAACTTTGAAAGTATCCATTTTAAAATTTATTATAAATTGTTAAAAGGGTAAAATTATCTTAATTTTAGGATTGAATTTATTAAAAGGTAAACTATTATGGTTGTTCATATTACTTCCTTCGATTTTATATATAAATTTTTTGTTGTTGTTTTATATATAAAAAATATTACGACCTCTAAAGTATGTTTATTGTTTAAATTATTTTTAT
>JBBPBT010001011.1:4399706-4415183 GCA_037974875.1 Cicer bijugum
TTTAATTTTTCTTTATTATTTTATTAATTTTATTTTTTCTCCTTTTTGTTTATCTTCATAGTAAACGGTCATTTATTTTTATTTTTCATACACCAAAAGAATTTGATATTTGTACAAGTGTGTACATTCCATTTATTAAAAACAAAGGGTGAAATATGAAACAATAATTTAACAAAATAAATTTATATTCATTATTCAAAATTTATTTGAAGATTTCTATAGTAGACTACAATTACATTTCTAGTTGAGGATTACTATTTTTATATGAACAAAAAGGTTACATCCCAACAATAAAAAAGCTAAAAAATCTAAGAGAAAACCGATACATCCAACCTCAACAATAAAAACATAGGCATATAACATAATAAATTCAAGATGGGAAAAATAAATTAAAATGATATAGATGGTATATTGGTAAGCCATCCATCTTAATTTATAAAAAAGACGATAAAGAATATTGATTTAAATCGTTATCATTCATATATTTTTTTCATCCAAGAGACGCATGATTCATTATTAGCTCCCGGTCCAGTACAATTGACTTCTGCATATGTGAGTTGATTTCTGCAAATTAAGAAGAAGAAGAAGAAAAATTATATAATAACAATAATAATAATTAGATAACAATTAATCAATAAGCTCATTTTTATTTTTGCTTTATACGATTATATTGTAATTTTTAAAGGATGCGTGTGTGTATTTAAACTTACACTTGTTGTGTGTAATTCCAAGCATGCCACCCTTCAGGAGTTATCACAGATGAAAAGTATGTTCCCCAAAATATAACTCTTGAATATGGACCCCAAGGTCTTCCAAAACTTATTTGACCATTCTCAACTATGGACCCTTCTTTAAAAACAAAACCATTTGGATCATTTGGTGATTCCCTACGTTGGGCAGTCACAAAACCTGACCCTTTATTTTCCATTAATGTGGCATTCATCGTACAATTCTACAACAAGTCAAATTCCTCGTTAAAATAAACGCTGCAATTATTTCATTTTGACTCGATAATGATATGGTTAAACGTATTTGTCGTCTATATAAAATTATAAATATTTCAAGTGTAGCTTCTACGAAAAAATTATCTAACTTTAGTCTCAATCTTTTGTAACAACAAAATGCATTTAGTTTATTTGCAGCACTAAAAATACCATATTTTTATAAATAAAAAAAGGTATGCACTAAAAATAAATAAAAAAATATACAAAAACTAAACTAAAAAATTAGATATTTTATAAAGATTAAAAAAATATTTAATCTTTAAAATATTAAAAATAAAAAATTGATTTATGTTTTACCTCAAAATAAGATTGACCAGCCCCAAAAATGAAGTTTATTTCACCTTGAATATAACAATCTTTAAAATAATGACGTCCTGTTGATGCAAATAAAGTGTCTTGATAACCTAAAAATCTACAATTAAAGATGGCAGACTTATCTCCATAAAATGCAGCTGCTAGTGCTTGTTTGATATAATTTGACCCTCCTTCCAAATTATATGAGCTCTGCAATGATACAACAATGCATTGTGAACAATTATAAAATAGTATCAATTTTGTAGTTGTATCTATTTTTTCTTTACCTCGAATGTAAGGCCACTCACAATCACATTAGGTGAAGATGTACTAAATGTAGAGAACCATTTAGGTTGTTTTTGATGATAACCCCAAATAACAATGTAGAGAACCATTTAGGTTGTTTTTGATGATAACCCCAAATAACAATGTAGAGAACCATTTAGGTTGTTACCTGATCCTTCTAAAATGACACATGATCTTTTATTGATAATATAAATTCTTTCCCTACAAAATTTTAACTTTAACATGTAAAAATATAACAACAAACTTTAATTTTTTATGTAACTAAAATTTAACAACATTTCAACTTACCTGTATATACCGGGATTTATGTGAATTTTAAACCATTGATTGTTATTTATCTTTATGGAATTAATGGCACTTTGAATCGTTACAAAATCTCCTTTTCCCACTCATTGGTCAACAATGACGGTATTTTGAACTTGATTTCCACCGCAATCTATGGCTCTACTGAGATGAAAACAAAAGCTAATAAATATGATTAGAGAGAAAAACATTGGTGGTGAAGGAAGCAACCCCATGGTATTTGACATTAAATGAATAATTGTAATGCAAACTTCTTATTGTTTGTATATAAATACACTTGAAAACTTGTAGGAATAGGTCTCTTATCACCTCTCTTTTATAAAGAAAAATTCCGGGAAAAAAATGAAACACATTCGAATATAGAACCATCAAATTAAGCAATAATTTATGGTAAAAATACATATATAACCTTCAATAATAATTTTAAATAATAATTATTTGTTAAATAAGTTTTTTTTTTAATTGCAGTACTTGTATGCTAAATTTTTTTAATTATGTATTGGTCCAAATATATAGAAAGCTTGTCTATTAAGCATGTAATCCTATAATTAAAATCCCAGGACTCACTAAAATAGCAGTAATTATTTTTTACCTTAGATGTGTCTAGCCTTGAAAGTTAACATGACTTTTTTAGTAAAAATATATAGTCGAACTCTTTGATTAAAATATATAACTGAATTTAAAATTCATATTCAATTACAGTTTGCATTAATCTAGAATCCCTTTTTTACATGAATTAATGAGGTGAACTATGCAATCACTCGAATTTGTGATGTTATCTTGTTAGTTATGACAAGACATTTGATAATGTTTGGTTTGTTTGTGAATTTCACCAAGTGAAAAAGAAAATCAGTGTTTCGTTAATTTAATTTCAAATTTTAAAAAATTGAATATTTTCGTTTAATATATTTTGAAATCATGTTTGTAAGAAGTTACTAATTATTATTTAAATTTTTTAAGTCATATTAATTATTTTATATTTCGATATAAGTAATATTAATTGTTATGATTCTCATAAATTTGAAATTAATATGCTTTTATTTATATTATTTTTGTATCATTTAAATAATTTGGCAAATTAGTATATAGCAGTACATTATTTCAATGAGATTTAGCATTTTACCATTTAAAATAAATACATGAAATTTTAATGTTGGTAAACATAATCAAATAATTTACTTATAAATATAATTTATGTTGCTTTTGTATTCAATGTTCTGTTGTTGCTAAACGATCTAAAAAATATTCCTAGTCAATTAAACATTGATTGAAAATGATTAAAAAGCATTCATTGAAAAATTAATACATACTATATATTTTAATTTTGGATCGTTCCAAATAAAGGAAATTTGAATCAATTTTATTTAGAAAAAAAAAATTAGGAAAAAAGGTCATTATTTATGAAATTGACTCTAACTGTCATTTATGATAAAATTTATTGTAAAATTTGTGTTTACACTTTATTGGCGATAAAATTTGTGTTTACACTTTATTGGCGATAAAATTTGTGTCTGTTAGACATGTCATTGTAAAATTCATGACAAGACATTTGATAACATTTGTCGATTTTAACCTGGCTAATAAAATAGAAAGCGTTTCAAGATATAAAAAACTTGTATTTTTTTAAGTAATACATTTTTTAGTTTTATATTGATAGAATAATTAATAATTACTAATAATTATTTTTAAGAATCTAAGTATTATTGATTAATTCATTTGTTCCATTTTAATTATTATTTTAAAGTAATTCAAACATAAAAAGTCAACGAATTTTTAATAAAATTATTTCTCTTTACTATTAGTATTTATTATCTCATTAATTAATCTATTTATCTGTCTGTTACGAACAATTAAAGATAATTTTCACAAAACAACACATGAGATTTGTTGGATGCTGAGACCCAAATGATTTGATGTCCTTATTTTAATATCTAATAATTTTTGCATCTCAATTTATTTTTTTTAACTATACTAAACGACCTCAAATATATAATAAAGCGATGTTAAATGATTAAGCTTTCATGAATCTGCGATAAAAATCTTTTTAAAACCTTAGTTTTATCAAACTAATAATTAATAAATCTGTGAAGTCGACAGTTTTATCAACTATTATTTAATACGTATTTTTTAATATATTATCTTAGATTACACTAAATCACACATATCCGTATGAACATCTTAAATTCCAACACCAATCATCAATATATAAGCACAATCTCAATAATAACTGATACCAACTTCGGTCCTCCAGTCATATTGATCATATCGAGTCACGCTTTCTAAACTATTGACCGTCGTTTCCTCAAGCCTAAGAGGTAAGGTACCGAAAATTTGTCTGCAATCATGTGAAATACATAAACCTCAACATGAATACTGAAGTTCGATATTTTTCAAAAGACTCAAAAACATAAACTATAATAACAACATTCATTTTCAACAAGCAAGTGTTTGTGTTAAAGAATTTATTATATATATATTTAAAATAGACTCTGCTGCCACCTTATATTATTTATTTTAAATATAAATATTGTTCACCTCAGTTCAAAAGTTGACTTATACGTCTTTAGAGAGAGTTTTATCTATTCAGTTTCTAAATAATTTTTCCACAAATTATATACATCATCCATGATCTTATACTATAACTTTTATTTAAATATTATTTCATAATGTCTACTTAAAATTTTCTAAATAAATCTCACATTATTATTTGATGACATCTATTTATACATTTTTTTTGTCTAAATTAATCAAATTCACATTTTCGTCTTTAACATCTACTTATATCTGTTTGCTAACAACATTTGCCTGATAATGATACTTCTCTTCTGTAAACTACATTGATAAAATTGAATATATATTGTTGATATAACTAATATATCGATAATCATTTGACAATTGAGACATAAAATTTCATATTGATTTTTTTAAAAATTCCACTTAAAATAAATAAATTATAATATATCCGCACAACGGGCGGATTAACATCTAGCTAATTCTATTATATATATATATATATATATTTAAAACAGACTCGATTAAGATCTAACTAATTCTATTATATATATTCGTCTTCATAGAGAGTTTCATCTACTCAATTTTTAACTAGTTTTTCTACAAATTCTATACCTCATCCAATATCTTATATTATAGCTCATATTTAAATATTATTTCATAACATCTACTCAAAACGTCACAATATTATTTTTTGATGTTGTACGTCTTCATATAGAGTTTCTTCTACTCATACTCAAAATGTCACATTATTATTTTATAATGTTGTACGTCTTCATATAGAGTTTCTTCTACTCAGTTATCTACTTATGTCTTGCTTGCCTTTAAAATATATTTCGTCTTTTATTGTTTGATGTATTTGCTAACATCATTCGTCTAACAATGATATTTCTTTTTTATAAATTACATTAATAAAATTAAATATATATTATTAATATAACTATTACATTAATAATTATATTAATAATCATTTTACAATTTGACAATTGAGTCATAAAAGAGATCAAATTATATGCTTAACTGATACAACTAAAACCAAAGTGTTTCAAGCTATGTTCTAAATCACGGAGAAAAGAGCATTTTTTTCAAATTCTAGGAACGCTGCACCGCAATAGCACTTGGAGGCTCCAATATTTGAAAATAATTGGTATACTATATTTTTAGTAAGAAACACGTTGTACTCACAATAAATAAAAAGTTAAGATACACTTTAGACCTAACCATCCATTTTCTTCCGAACTTATACAACATGTTGAAGACTCCATTTACGCTGGATCAACTTGCCATGTCTGTCGTTTTTAGGAACCACCCATAAGACCATAACGATTAGCAACAGGGGATAACCAGTTGACCAATTGCAAATTTTAAATTCCAATTTCATATTGTATCCCTATTTTTCATTTTTATCTATATAGTATATAGTAAATTCCTTTTCTTTATTATATTTTAGATAAGTCCTTGTGTGTTACTTGGCATCACCATATCAACACCATGCAAGATATACCATTGTTGTACTAAAACGGCATACTAAATAATCTAAGGACACAATACTGCCATAGTCACACATAAATCTGTGAAGCTGTTTTGTCCGGACAGCCCTTAGTTTTCTTTTTTTTGTTGCAAAGACAACCCTTAGTTTATATACATAATTTAGGGTGCATTATGATTCTCAGCATACGCAAATAGATAGCAAATAAGACTGGTCTTTGAGACGAGATCATTCTCTATGCTGCTTCAGCAAATCCAACTCTTGATTTACCAAAATCAAATACTGTGTGGTAACGCCCCATGAAGATATCTCCAAGGATCCTGCATTAAGGTAGATGTGATCAGCTGAGAAATGATAATTAAGTCAGAATTCAGATGCATCATGATCCAAATACAGTCCATTAATGGTCATTTTACAACCGTCCATGAGAATTAGAAGGTCAAACTGTTACCACTGAAATAGAGGCAAGTACCATAATCTGTGGATCTAAATCACTTGTCCCTCCATATATCCTATTCATTTCTATGTTCTTCTAGTGATAAAAAAATGTGTCCTAAGAAAGAATTTCGGGGAATAATGAAGTATTGTCTTTTAAAATGAAATATTATATTTAAGGAAACATGAAAAGGTGATAATGAGGGAAGGGTCGTGAGTTTAAGAAGATATCAATTATCCAGGTAATGTCTCAAAGAAATGGATTATATTTAATCTATACCAGATAGGGCCACGTGGAGGAGCAATGTCTATAGCAGTAAAGCCACTAATGCACTGAGCTGCAGGACCTTCGCCCACCTTGAGTATGTACTGAAAAAACCAAACAGAAAACTGAATGAGGATTGAGTTGAGAATAATAGAGTGCACAAAACAGTCAAGTTCAAACTATACAACTGCAAACTGTATACTGCTACTGCATATAACATTACTCCCTCAATAAAAAATTGAAAACCAGTCAAGTTCAAACTACTTTAGATTAGTATCATGTTTGGATTCACGTTATGTTTGATTTTTTTGCACCCATGTTTTCTAGATGTGGTTTATACAGAAGCTGGAAACCATAGAATAAGTGCACCAGGCTTCTTCCATTTACCAAACACAGGCTGGATCAAATGGTAAAAATAAGAAAATCAATATGAAAAGACAAGCTCACATAATCACATTTAACCAAATACCAATCTGATTTTGACCACTTAAACTACTTAACCATTATGCGAGTTAAGCATTACCCTACTAATAGGCTCCTATAGGATAAGTCCTTATATGATTGACTTGCATTCACAAAGACATCGGAAACCTTTTTTAAGCTAATGTAATTCGTTTTTATCTTCAAGTCTGTTTTTTTCTCTCTTCACAATACCAACTTCTCCTATCTACAGAATTATAATTTCTATCTGTCCGCATGAACTTTATTATTATCTTTACATTAAAAAATGTAGTGACTAGCCATTGCAAAAGCAACCAATCAGGCATCGGGACATCATACCTCCTCCGGAGCAAGGTCAAAAGTTCTTCCACCAATTGTGAAGGAAACTACAGGCAACGAAGAGATATCCCCACAGTCAACAGATGATTCTCCCATCGGGCTAGGCATTTTATCACAAAGCTGCAACATCATAATGAAGCTGAGAACCAAGAGGTGGTGAAGCAGGAGGCTCAAATAGCAAGACAAAAACAACTAACTCACGTTATTGATATAGGTTAGTATCTGATCTTGGGTCTTATTCTGGCTCAGCTGGTTCTGCATCCAAACAACTGCCATCTCACAAGCAGAACAAGAAGCACCATGAAGACCACCAGAATATTTACTTCCATTCTCATCCACCACACTCTCAATAGCCAAACTAGAAGTGCGAAAAAATGAAACAGGTAAAATGTTAACCACAGTGCAATAGTGCATAAAATGTATTATAATATTTTAGTTTTAATTCAACGACCAAAGATTCAAAGGGTAAAAATATAAATGGGTCTTACTTAACACCATGAGTCCCGTCAAAAGTGCATAATCCAATTTCAGAACAGATCTTCTTTGGCTGTGCCTAAAAGGAGTAGTGTGAAAAGCATATAAAAAGTCATTCTAAAAGAACCTTTCTTCTAACATACCACTCGTGGCCATAGGTAATCTAATAAGCCAATATATGCCAAGAACAAATTACAAATGGTACTCACTTCAGCTAAAAGCAAGTTCAATATTGTTTGTCCATACTCCGCAACAATGGTCTTGCACTCTTTGCTTACAACGCCTGATGCTCCAATTGCTTGGTTTATCATGGTAATTACAGTCTACAAAAATAAACCACATGATCATAGAAACAAGCTAGTCAAAAGCATTTCTAAGACCTTTTTTCAGTTGAATATTTAAACAATACAACACAAATTTTCAATTTCTAAAGGCCCCAACTAAGCGACAGTGTCCCATCGAAGAACCCATAGAGTGCTGGATACAGTATAACATGTTAAAATTGTGTACAATCTAAAAGTAAAATAGAAAGGAGTAACCACTATCCCATGTGACAGTTGCTTTACAATTAACATCAGTGCCAAATCTACCAATCTATCAAATTCCACAGTCAAAAAAAGAAAAGGTTAAATATCAATCTATATCTACAAGCATTTATTCATACCGTTGGACCTGCCAACAAAGAAGTCCCTGAGTCTGCAATGGCCGAACAGCCATCAGCACAATATCCTGAATGACAATAAGAACAGGTCAAACCAATGAAATTAATACTAAGAACTATTTATGACAATGCTATCATATACTAGGAAAATAGATTGGCATTTCTGGTGACAGTAATCTACACATACCAGTGGATTTACCATCAATAATTACATCTCCCATATCAAACTGAAAAAAAAAACAGATGAAAAGGTAAAAAAAAACAATATTAAGTACTAAAAAATTATATTTGCTGATTAATAACCTGCCAATATCCTTTTCTTGTCACGGGAACATAAGTGTGCTCTCCCTTATAGTGAGCAGGATCAACACCACCAAAAACAATCTCACCCCCTTCCTCTTCCTCTGGTTTACGGTTAAGCCAAAATGAAAATACTGGTTCCTGAATAAGACCTTGTTCAACCATATTGTACCTGTGTCACGTAAAATCTGGTGACGACAAGGGGATTCAATAAAATCCTTACCAAATGATGAGCCAAAATTTAAAATGTAAGCATACCACACTGGAACAGCATATCCAACTGATATCTCTTGAAATCCAAGTCCCAATATACCATCAAACTTGGCCACCAGAAAAGTAACACCAGGCTCCTTAGTTGCTTCAATAAATTCCTGATAGGGGTCAAAGCTTGCTCTGTGAACTAATAATCGAACATACTATGAAAAACAAAGCTGCACCTTTATTGACACAAAAGAAAGACAAATGACCAGCATTACCTGGTTCTTTACAACTACGTCACCAACTTTGATACTATCATAACTAAAGAAACCAGAAATTGCTCCAGTGCCATATTGAATTGCAGCAGCAGTCCCTGAATAAAAGCAAGCCAAGAAAAATCTTACTATAAACAAAGACAGCATTCCCTCTACATGTGCAAAATATTAAGTGACCCAAAGTAGAATAATATAATAAGAACAAATATGAGTTATAAGTAGATAGAGACATGCCAAAACAAATTAGAATATGTCAAAAACTAGGAATTGCCAGTAACCAAAGGGTAGACGGTGGAATTTCAAACTAATGGTAAAAGCATATGATGTTAAGACCTCACCCTGTTTCACTCTTTGGGAAAAAAATACACGATTGTTCCTATTCAGACACCACTGAGACTGGGAAATAAAAAAGACAATACTTCAAAGTACTCTGATTAATGCAAAAAGAACACTATAGAGAATCGGATTTTTAATTCATGAAGAGAGGACATTTCATATTTTCAGTTGATCAAAAGAATAAAAGGCTTCCTAGAAAGTATTGTCAAATCAAATCAAACAAATTGTAAAAGCTCAACAGACTACAAAAATCTGAGTTAACTATCAAGCCCAATAAGAATATACTAGAAAGACAAACCATTTTTCCTATAAGTATTTGATTGCCTGGACTTGTACTTGGCGTGGAAGTAGCATGCAACCTGCACCAGATTAAAATGTTAAATGACATGAATAAATATGATACTCACTCATAAATCATATTAATAGACAAGCATATATATTTATATATATATAAACTAACTAAAAAGCTCACCGAGAAGGTACATTTAGAGGATGGAACCCACAAATTAGAGCTACCAGTGTCGAAAATGACAGTAAACTTCTGAGGAGAGTTTCCAATTGCTATTTCACCATAGTACTGAGCATCCAAGTAATTCTTTAACGCAACAATATCAGTTTCTTCAGTTTCAACCAGCTTGTTGGATCTGATTCCAGCAGCAAGCTTGTTGTTACGATCCAATTTAATCTTTTTGAGTCCAATTCTTCGCAGTCCATCATTGGATGCAAAAGAAACCGCACAAACCAAAAGAGTTGATAACAACAAACACAACACCACTGCATGCAATTTGTTCCCCATGTTTTCCTGTTCATCCAAATTTATAAGTTCAATTTTAGATACCCAAAATAACTCTAATAGTTGTTGAGAAACATGGTAGAGTCCAACAAAAAGAGAAATAATTGAGAGAAAGATAGAATTATTTGAAATTGATTCAATGAAAAAAGTTGATTACAATATGAGCATGAAACACTTCATACATCCATCCTAATTATACTTACAAATCCTAACTCATTTGTAACTAATAGTTATCAACTTAACAAACTTCAACTACATATAACTAACTTAACAATATTAACAACCTAACAATAGGAATAATAATAATAATATTATAAAACAAATGCAACCAAACAAAGATAATTAAACCACAATCTCAATTCCACCAAACAAATGCGGACAAAACATTGAAAATTGGATTTATAGACAATATATAGAAGCAAAATAAAATATCCATATATAGCTAAGAAGAATTACGCTCGATTATAGTAATATGGATGACTAAAATAGAAAAATAAAATGAAATTGATATATAGATGCATTCAATCATAAAAATTGAGTCCTAGAGTATAGGGATCATTTTCATGATCCAAAGATAAAACAAAAACAAAAAAAATAATTAAAATATCCAAGCAGTTAATGAAAGAAAGAAATGTAGTTTAAATGAAAATGTGGAGAAATACAATTGCAGGAACAAAACCTTGGCAACAAAGAGGGTAGTAAAGTAGAAGAATGCGTGAATATACAAAAAGAAAGTAGAATGGTGGTTAAGAAGAAATAACTAACACAACACACTGTCACACCTTCCGTTCCTTCCTCAACTCAACTGTTATTTATTCCTTTCTTCACGTCGAATCCCATTTTTTTTTTTTTTGAGGCGGTCTAACTTTTAAATCTACACCGTCCATTTACGACATCTCACCCGTTGATCTAAATGGATGAGTCCACACTCCCCACGTCTTCCCGAATCACGCCTTTTTGATGGATTTGTTCCAACCGTATGATCCACGTAATTGGGATATATAATAATATTTTATAAATGTTTCATTATAAATATATTATTTTTTCTATTAGTTTCTGAACATTTTCATTTTATTTTTAAATTTTGTAGATATACATTTGTATTCTTATTGTTTTGTTAAATGTGTTCGAGAAGTAGGAAGGTCAATTTGGAAGGGTATATAAAGATCTCATAGGAAGGTGAGAAAAAATTTCATAAAGTAATTGCAAAGTAGGGATGGACAGCAGGTTAGTTCGGGTCCAAAAACTTGATCTGACCCAAACCGTGGATGGCCTAATGCCCAATTATGTCCAAAATGTAAATTTGGTTCTGACGAGGTGGAATTGGGTGGATCACACTTGCTCTGCAACCCAGTGTACAAGAATCAACAATATCGAGTATGTAGTAATACTATTTTTCTTTTAAAATAATATCAATGAAATAAGAAATATTTGACTTTCCATTTAATGTACAATCATTTGTGTTGTCAAGAAAGTAAATTTTTTGCATTTCAATAAACAATTAAATTCTTTGGAATAAGACAAACTAAACACATATTCAAGACTTAAATTATTAAATAATATCAAGTGTTGCATCGACTGATTAAATTAACTTTCCTATTTTAATAATTATATTAAAAGTTGTTTAAATTTTCAGAATTGGTATTCTGAATTTTACTGTTTGAAAAAATTCAGAAGTTACAACTTTTTTACTTTAAATGTTTTTAATTAAATAATAGAATAATTATTTTATAATTTTAATAGATGTAAAGTGGTGGGAATACTAGGTGTTAGAATGGGATGTAGATTCTCCTAAGTTAGAACCGGAAGTAGATGCTCCTAAGGTTAATGGTTTGATCTCATGTTTAGGCCCATTAACATTTTTTATATTATTTTTTTAAAATTGTTCATTTTATACAATTTGGACCAATATATTTAAGGATTCATTATTAAAAAATTTACTCTCTACTAGTACATTTAACTCTTACCTTCACATTTTATATAAACTATCTATTTTATCTTTTTTATTTTTTATTTTAAATTTATCTAACTAAATTTAATTGAAGTTTCAAAAAAAAAATTCAAGTAAAAATAGTTTTCTAAAACACGTGTTTTTAAAAAAATTTGAACTTTGTACGAAACTTTCTGGTTAATAGTTAGAGTAAACCCTACTAAAATATATTTGTGTATCAAAATTTTTTTTAAAAGTTTTCCAATATACAAATATTTTGTGTATGGAAAAACATTTTTCAAGTTTTTTTTGGTACATACTTGTAAATTTTTGTTTGAAATTTTCCGATACAAAGTTTAAATTAAAAAAAAATGTTTCTTAAATTTATTTTTTAAATTTTTTTGGAACTCTAATTAATTTTATGGGAGTAATTTTTTTTAACAAAAACTAAATAAATAAAATAGATAATTTATATAAAATATGAGATAGGAGTATAAATGTAGGGGTAAAACGTAAAATTTTCTTGGATGTTTTACACATATACAAACATACAAATTGGGTTCTAGTTTTACTTACTTTCAGTTGCAGAAATTAAACATCGATAATTATTTTACACAGACCCAAATCACATATATTGTTTCAAGTTGGACCACTATTTCCATTGTTTTTAAGTGGGCCCAATTTAACATGATTCAATGTTTTCACGAGGCCGAAATCACATAAATTGACAATGTAAGGGTCGTAGTTATTGTAAAAACATTTTAACATAAAAATATAAATAAAAATATACTTTACTAACAAAGCTCTTATCAATAGTTTGAAACAAATGATAAAATTAAAAGAAAAAATAATATATCTAAATTTGTTATCAATTTATATAAATGTATAGATATTTTGAACAAAATTAGTCTCTATAACTATAGCATTTTTTGTTTTAGTTTCCGTGAAAGGATTGCTTTGTTCTTTTATTTTCCCTGTTTCATCGTTGTTTTAGTTGTTTATCTTTTTCATAATGTGTGTGAAATGTTACAGTTATTTTTGGACAGTGTTTGTTGACCAATTGGGAAAATATGGTATTTGAAAACATGTTTTTAGGCGCAACTTTAGGGCAACACGGTGTACATGGTTTTAAAAAAAAAATAAATAAATAAAAGAATTGCAGACCAAGTCTAAAGAATAAAATAATAGAACAAATAAAATGGAAATTACAAAGACATAGTGTCGTGTTTTCCTGTTTGTTTTACTCAGAAAAAATAGAACGGTAATTATTGTGTTTTGAGGGTACATAACCCGAATCATGAAATATGAAACAACGAAAAACCTAGTGAAGAAAAGCAATATATATGAACAACCAGACATTGATTTTACTCTCCCACGCTTGTTTGTTATTTAGTGAAAAATGAAACTTAATTATTGTATGTAGCACTATTGATGATATTAGGATTGTTGTTGTTGGAAGTAGAAGCACCAATTATGGAGGTGATAGCGGCTGCAAGTGCTGCCGCAAAGTTTGGATCTGCGGTGATGGCTGCGGCGGCTGCAGGTGTGAGTGATGGTTGCAATTGGGATTCCTGAGACAATTGAAGACCAGAGAATTTTGATTGGTTATAAAGTGCTTGTGCAATCACCTGTGGTAATTGTCCTCCTCCTCCTCCTCCTCCTCCTGATCCACAATTTTGAGGTGGGAAAAATGGGGAATGACTATTATTATTGTTTTGGTCTGTGTTGTTTTGTGTGAGGTCTAGTGTGACAGTAGGAAATGGTGCTGATGCTGAGAGTGTAGCCATTCCAGAAGGTGAACATTTTGGAAACATAGCTCTGGTTATTAAATTATGATTGATGAGACCATCAGCACTTGGCATTGAACCAGATAGTAACATGGTTGCAGCTGCAGAGGTGGTGGATGCCATAGCTAAAGCTGCTGGTGGAAGTGCATGGTTATGTGATCCTTCATATGTTGTTATCAGTATTGTTCTGTCCTCAGCACAACGCTGCACCTGTTTGCGTACTGGACAACCAGGATTCATCGTGCATCTGTAATATGCCCTTGGACATGGGTTTCCCTTTGCCATTTTTTGACCATATTTTCGCCATTGGCATCCATCACTAATCATGTTTGCTTCTGATCTTGCACGGACTGACACTCGTGCTTTTCTCATTGTGGCTTCTGCTGCTGATTGATCCGTCGCATTAGAAGAAGGACTTAATTTATGAATCTTATTTGACTCCCACATTTGTTGTAGTTCTGATGACTCACGATCAACCTCTTTCTCATCTTTATTGTTTTGACCTGTGCTTGATCGAGTTTTTTCATCCGAAAAACAATCATTCTCCTCAGCTTTTCCTTCCCCAACCTGAAATTTTAAATATTTTCAAATTAAATTGGAAATTAATTAAATTAAATAGGATATCAACATTACCTCATATTGTGAGCTTTCCGTAGGTTGGTTCTGTAGTTGTTCCATTAAGGACGCATAACGCGTTTGCAAGGTTGTGTAGTTACTGGTCACGTCGCTCAGCATTTCCTTCAGATTTTGGTTCTCTTCATTCCTACGTCGAAGCGTCTCTTGCAATGTCTCCAGCTATTTCATTATTTTAGTGTATAATACTAATTAACACTTCAATTACATTCATCTTTTCAAAAATATATACAATAGTAAACTCAATTATACCTCACTCTTCAGACGCTTTTCTTCAGCAATTATGGAAGATCCATCATCCACCGTTGATTCATCACTTCCTGTGTTAGTAATAAGGAGTTGCAAACCAGTCTGGAATTTCCATCAAATAAAAAAATATTCAGTATTTCATATAATTATATAAAGAAACAAAAATACACTTGTACTTATTATTTAAGTTTGATTATTTTTTGAAGTGACTTTTTAAATTAAAAGACTACTTCAAAAAATAAGTACACACTTCCTTCAGTTTCGAATATAAACAAATTTTAACTAATTTTATCATATTTAATATTATAATATTTAAAATACCCTTTCATTTAATTTTTATTTACTATAAGAAAATTAAACAAATTCAACTACTTTTTTAAGGTTGTGATTTTTTTTTTCTTATACAAAACTATAAGGAGTATATGATTTTTCATAACCTACTACTCGAGTATGT
>JBBPBT010001011.1:4426293-4453108 GCA_037974875.1 Cicer bijugum
AGTATAAAACTTCTATACAATGACTTGAAAATTTTCATAAACAACTCATATGTACGGTTGAGTAGAATTAAAACAAATGTAGAAACTTCAAATTGGTAGTATTTTTTTAAAAATAACAACATAAAACATCACCGTAAAAAAATAATAAATAATTTTTTAATTTAAAAATTAAACATTATTTTTTTATCTATAAATTGTAAATAGTTTTCTTCCAAAGACACAATAATAATATATATTATTGATATAACTATTATATCAATAATTATTTGACAATTGATACATAAAACTTGATATTGATTTTTTAAAATAATGTGGAATTAATGTAAAAAATGATGGACAAACGTTATGAAATAATAATGAGACGTTATGAAATAATAATGTGGAATTAATTTAGAAAATTTTGATTAGACGTTATGAAATAATATTTAATTAAGAGACATACTGAATTACGTATAGGATTTGTAAAAAGCTAGAAACAAAACTCTCTGTAATGATGTCACGTCAGCTTTTTCGCTGATATGGGAAATTTTTGCATACGTGGAAAAAATAGTGTGAAGTGGGAAATTTTTGCATATGTGGAAGAAATAATGTGAAGTGGCAGCGGAGTCTGTTTTAAATATATATAATAGATTTAATTCTTAACCATGGACTAACATATTCTAATTTTTGCAACACGAGATATTGCATCTAATTTTTATTTATTTTTGACTAAATATTGCATTTAAGCTATTAACTAAGATGTTTCAATTTAGATATTTTAAAAATAAGAGATTAAGAAGATGTTACGTTACATCTCAAATAACTCCAATTTTATTTTTTCGTAATTTTAATAAATTTAAAATTGTTAAGATGTTCAAACTTAAATGTCCTAAAATCAATTGAATGACATAATTATTCTTATTTTTAATAAAATATTTGATTTTTGAATTAATTTTACTTACAATTTAATTGAATTTAATCAAAAATTTGATCATCAATATTTTAATTTCAACTTAGAATATTTAAAATTAAGTATCTGATTGTTGTATAAACTTTACCTTTGTTATAGATACATTAGACTGGTATAAGAAGTGAAAAGTAACAGTTGGCCTCTACAGATTTTCCTTCTTTAAGCCCAAGAGTATGACCCATAATTTTTATAAGATGGGTTCATGTCTAAGTCAGACTAAAATTTAGGTAATTGTTCATTTTTTGCAATTAATATTTACTCGCACGTAAAAAATATTATTAAATTAAAATATTTAATAATGTTTTTTTTACCCTAAAAACACCATCGAATTTTAAAATCTTAAAAATCACAACTTTTTTTAAGAGAAGGATGATCACCCTCTAAAATTTAAATTTGAATTTCAAACCTATATTAATGTTATGATAAATATATGTATATGAGGAGAATATAGTTTTAACTTTTAATTATATTTTATATCTTTATTTTATGACACTTGTCAAAATAATATCTCATTTTTAAAGTTAATCATATTTGTTTTTTAAATTTTACACTTATTGCAATTTTAACCTCAATTAAGATATTTTGTTATAAAATTGGTGATGTGTTGTGTTTTTAAATTACATGGTTCAATAGTCATAAGTGTACCATATATAGGGGGACACCAATTTGACACCCTACCATTTGACGTGGTAGATATAAAAATAATTTACATAATAAATAAAATTATATTTATATTAAATTTTTTTTTTTATGATATCAAATGGATGTACAATAAATACAAACTATACGCCAAAAATTACTCTGAACAGTTTGATGTGGTAAGGTACAGGTAAAATTACTTTATCAAACATTAAAATAATACTTTAAAAAATATCAAAAATATTTTCAAAAATTCAAAATAAATTAAAAATATATATATATATATATATTTAAAAGGAATTTATTTTTGTAACTTCATCATTTTTGTAATTTATTTTAAATTTCCTAAAATATTTTTAGTAGTTTTTGGTTATTTTTAAATGTATTATTTTAAATATTAAATGAGATGGATAAATATAAATCTATTATTACTATTTTGCCACATTAATATGTTTAATGTCATGTTATTTAAAAACATGTCTGACACCACTACTTTTGGGGCAAAAAATTTGAATTGAGATTAAATCTGCAACAATAATTCACAAAGTATTAAGGGAGTTACTCCCTCCCTCCCTCTCTAATTGTATTGTATAATAAGTATAAATAATATATAAAAGTATTTTTTTATTATAATTACAGTTTAATGATGAAAGTATTTTTTTTAATTATTGGCACAAATTCGAAACGAGATTTTCGCTAAAAAAATAGTGTTTTTTTGGATATATGGATGCAATTTGGGGCTATATATATATTTTTTTTCTCTCGGGCTTTAAATGAGTATCAGTTAAATGGTAGTTATATTCCATATACAATTTTTTGACATGTAAATTGTAACGCATGGACTCACAAAAATAATTAAATTAGAATTTGGTACCATATATGGATATCATTGAGTTTTTTTTTCTTTCTTCAAAACAGTTTAAACAGTCACACTTTTAATGTGAAATATTGACTCTGCCATTCCATCACTGTGATTTCTTCAATTCATGTAGCAATGACCGATAGATTACAATTACTTTCACGGAATATATATGCCACAGTATCCTCTACTTTTGATATTTCATCGAGTTCCCGTTTCCATTATTAAATATGAATTAAATAGCAACAGATAAATAATATATCAAACGGGATTGTAATTGCGGAAGAGATAAATTAAAGTAAATAATTTCAACCAGTTGATTTGTTAATCAATCATTGATATTATATGAACATACATAATTGATTTATTATTATAATTTCAACAATTAATTTGTTAACTTTAGACATATTGTATTGTTGAGACGACTTGGTTAAGACACATGTAGATGTTTAATTTATAGTAACTCAATTATGACAGATGCCCTATTATTGTTTTCCAACAACGACCAACTAATTTCATTTACTCAATACAATACATATGTATATGATGCAATGCTTCTGTTTTATCATAGTAATTAATTTCACTTGTTCTTAAATAAATAAGTAAAAGCAACTTCACATAATTGAGTAATCAGGAGCTGGCAGAATGTATACATAATTTCCTTAAAACTCCATTTCATTTCAACGGTATTTTTGAAATATATATAGCGATTTTAAGTTTATTAAAGGAACTCAATGTTGTTTCGGTGCATATAAATGTGAAATGTAGATGATAAAGTGGTAGTAGTTTCCAAATGCCAATCCATCATATTGCAGATGGTTCATGAGTCAATGATTTATTTATTTTTAACTTTTAACAAACTTTTTATATATATTTATTTCTCATCCGTTTCAATTGTAGTAGTACCATTACCCAAAAATACCACTGGTTTGATTTTAGATCTAGTTTTAAAAACATTTGATGAATATTATTCTATTTCATTTCATTTTACTTCACTTTTTATCATTGATTTAAACATATTTTAACTACAATCAGAATTACTTCTTCTATTTTACATCACTTGTAACTATTGTCTTTTATAAAGAATAACATTATTGATGTGACTAAATGTTGGGAACACTTACAAAATATTAAAAACTACTTATATATTAAACATTAGTAACTATTTCATCAAGTGTAATTTCAGAATGAAACTGAGATTTTAGCCTTGTTTAAATTTGATATATGTAGAGGGAAGAGGGGTTGATAAAGAGAAACAGATTAAAAGCTGTTTTACAGTAAACATAAGGGGCCATTTGATAAGGTAATATGATTTTGGCAAACATATGCCAGCTCAACTCAATTACTACTCTACCAACCCTATCATTCAAATCACCATATATAATTTACTTACATTTTCTGCAACAGAACAATAAATTTCCATAGTAACACTAACACTTACACTTCTTCTGCACAAGAATAAATTATGGGAATATCTCTTCCTTTGATTCTGCTTATTATGGCTATGTCACTGCCACTTTCATTTGGAATAAAACAAAACCAACTTTCTTACAACTACTACAAACTTTCTTGTCCAAATTTAGAAAGTACAATAAAGAAAGAATTGCTGACCTTATTCTTGACAGATGCTACTGCACCAGCAGCATTTCTCAGACTCATGTTTCATGACTGCCAAGTTCAGGTATTTAATTACTACTTATTTTTTTTGTTGCAAAACATTTTTAAACAATTAATATTTTTCGTTTTTAACTCTTTGGTTCTCAGAGTAACGAGACTCTAATAATCTAGATTTCTGACAAAAGGTCGGTAAAAGTCTGACCAATTATTGTTCCAACTAGGATTCGTCTTTAATTGAAGCTCATTAACCATTTCATTGATGTTATTTTTTTTTGTTGTATTAAGGAATTTTCATCCTGCAGGGATGTGATGCCTCCATTTTATTGGACTCAAACTATGTTACTCACAGTTCTGAAATGATATCTTCGAAAAACTTTGGAATCAGAAAAAGAGAAATAATCAGTGACATAAAAGCAATATTAGAAGAAGAATGTCCAGGACAAGTGTCTTGTGCAGATATCATTGTATTAGCTGCTAAGGTATCAGTGTCACTCTCTGGAGGACCACATATTCAGATCCCACTTGGAAGAAAAGATTCAAGAACTTCTAGTTTCAAAGAAGCTGATGCTGAGCTTCCTTCACCTACAATATCAGTTGATCAATTTATATCCATGTTCAAATCTAAAGGAATGAGCATTGAAGAATCTGTTTCCATTTTAGGTAATGCATGCCAACCATATATAAATAAGTTGAATTCACTTCATTTGGAAAAGACACCTTTAAAGTTTAACACCATTCCCACAACCAGTATTTTTTCCTCCCTTTTTACCAAAATTGATAGGTGTGAGAATTGTTTAAAAAAAGTAGGTTTGAGAATGACATAAAATTACTTGTTACTACAATATTATTGTATTTGATGACATCTATGATAAATCATATTTTGATCTGTTATTATTACTATTGACAGGTGCACATACACTAGGTGTTGGACACTGCTTAAACATTGTAGGTAGATTGTATGATCAACGAATAGGAGACAATATGGATTTGAGGTTTGAAGCCTCACTAAGACTAACATGCCCGACTGAGATTCCTCTGACAAATATCACATTTGTGCCTAATGACATGACCCCTGTAATATTTGACAACCAATATTTCAGAGACATTATGAATGGGAGAGGTTTATTTGGTATTGACTCAGACATTTCTAGAGATCCAAGAACTGCACCCTTTGTCATGAGGTTTGCTATGGATCATAGATACTTCTTTGAAGTCTTCTCATCTGCATTTGTTAAGCTTTCTTCTACCAATGTTCTCACAAATATGCAGGGTGAAGTCAGAAGGAAATGCAACCAGGTAAACTAACGGAGTGAAATTGTTAGGTAATTATATTATTTTCTATTTCATTGTATGAAATATATAATGCAAGCACAATGCTTGTCCAATTCATTTCTACTTTTATTGATAATTTATTCACCCAACGATTTATTTGTTATCATGTCACCACTTGTAATCGATTGACATTTGATTTTGATAAATATTTTGTAAGATGAAAATATAAATAATCGGCAGGAATTTGGTAGGAATTTAAAAGAGTAATAACTCTCTGAATTCTAACTGCCTCATCTTGACCTCTTATCTTGTTCTTCATCCACCATGGATGCTGTTTGGTTTATGTTATTGGTGCAATATTCATTTGATTTAAAATTTTACATCAAGTTTGATCTACTACAAATTTAATCTATTACATATGTATCGTCAACATTACAAATAAACATCATCAACATTATAGATTAAGAGACATAAGAATTTCAAATACTTCGATTTTGTCACATTTGTAAATATTTTAATTTTACCATTTTATGCTACTAACCTAGATATTATGAGTTTGTTCACAAAATTATTTTTTTCGATTTTAGCGACTTTGAGTTTATGCTGTTTTTGATAGATTTGGATGCTTGAGTGAAGTGTAAAATGAAAAAAACAATTATTGTTATTTTAACAAACTCGTGATTGGTTAGGATACTCACAATATTTACATTTGATTTACTATTTAAAGTTGATTTTACTCTAAAATAATTTCACTTTAGATGAGTTGACTCTGTTTTTTATATACACTATCAATTTGATTGAGATTTTTGTAAAAATAAATAAATAAAGCTACTAAAATTAAAATTTGAATTTTTCCTTCCCCTTTTTTTCTCCCTCCTGTTGGAGTGAAGTAGATAAATAATCAATTTTTTTACTCATTTTTGTTTTTTTAATAAAGTTCAAGAAAATTATTGTTGTGTTGTCTATCTCTATGAGACAATGCACATGAAAGATAAATGACGAGAGCAAAATGAGACAATGCACATCAAATGCATAATAAATTTACATGGCAGGCCCTTTCTTTATCATTGTCTAGCTATTAATTACGAGATAAATAATGCCTTGACATTTTTAACAACGATCATCAAACTCTAGGGCAGGGGTCCACCAAATTTCTAACATGTGGGAATTTATTTTCTCCACCATCCTTGATGCTAATCACAAAGGAAGGACAGTGGCGATTGACAAAAAGGGTAAACCAGAAATATTGAACAGTTAAGGGGGGAGATATTAAACAGAGTAAACCAGAAAAGCATATCTATTATTAATTTATTATGACTCTGATAGTAAGCAGAATTTGGGACATTTAACAAAAACAAATAGTATTCTGCTACTCTTATAAAAAAACAAAAATAGCAATCTGTTGAAGCAAGCATAACTATCAGGACATTCGTACAATGCTTTTGACCTCATTTAGGCTCAACAACAAATCGACTTAGGGCACGTAAACCAAAGCTCTGGTCAATAGCAACCAAGTCGCAAGCATGTATGTTACCACGAATCAAAACCAAACGTTAGAGGATGCATTTCGTAAATGCATTTCTTCAATATATGAGATCACTTATACATAAATAATGCGTGCTCGCGTTTTGGGAATGAAGAAATGTTTTTTTTTTTTTAAGAACTCATTAGTATGCCCTCAATTATTTTACACCTTTTTAACATTTCATTTTTTTTCTCCATCTTTTTTCCTATCACATCATCATAGCATCCTCTTTGTTTCTTTCTCTCTAAAAATGTATAATAGGTATATGGATATCTATGAAAAAAAAATTCTTTATAGAAGAAAAATGCTTCAATGGTACACAGAAAATTTCGTACGAAACTCCAACCTCACAAATGACTTAGAAAATTTTCTTCAGTTTCCCTCTCCGAGTTTCAAATAAAATCAAAACTGTGGCCTATATTGCCTACTCTTTCCCAGACTTCAATCAACCTTGTCTTCTATGTTCACAACTGGGCTTCACCAGCATCAACTCACGACAACCACCATCTTTGGAGAAGTGGATTTGCATGTGAGAGGTAGTATGTACCAATGAAGTATTTTACATATTTATTGAAGAAAAGTTTCATTTCAACGGCACTTGAATGCACTTGTTTTTAAAAAGAGCATGTTAACCAGATACCAACTTTGAATTTCTTAGTAAGAAGATGCTATATACGTGATATTGGCACGCCTCATACAGTAGGAGACCTTTTTTTTTTTTTTTTTTGGTATCTTACGAGATTTTGGAACATTAAATGCAAAGTACCCAATTTACATCACCGGTATGTTTGGCACATCTACTGCCCTTTGTAGCAATGCCCTTACCATAATTTTGGATTTTGTCATCAATGCCTCACACTGAAACATCAAAACATTACTTGGATGTTGTCCGCTTCATGAGATTCCTCCTAGATCATCATAGACCCCTTGATGCAAATATGGAAAGTTCATTCAAACATAAGCCTAATGTGACTAAAACTGTTCCAGATTTTATAACAATTAAATAAAATTATTACAATAAACAAGAAGGTACATAAACATAGAGTAATTTGGTTACACATGCAGGCAGAGCATTTTAATGATCAAAAGCATGCTGGAAAACACCGTTGCTGCTCTACTTCTACTATTAACAGTGATATGGGATGAATAATTGGCTAGCTGGTGTCACTTACCGTTGATTCTCCAGTCAATGCTGGCCTCTATAGATATGCTTTGGTCTTTCAGTGGATACAGGGCAGTTAGGAAGTTGATCAGCACAACCAAAATATAAATTTTGATTGTTGCTTCCAGTAGAAATGTACACAGTAGAAAGTAGCTACTGTACGCCAACCTTGATGTTTTTACGGTCCAGAACAACATTCAAGATCTTGCCAGGGACATAAATTCTTTTCCTGACAGATTGACCATGCAAATACTTGGATAACTTGTCATCACTAGATGCTAATGCAAAAGCATCCTTCTCTGTACATGTTTCTTCAACCTGGATGGTACCTCTTGTCTTGCCATTAATCTGAACTGGTAGGACTATTGTTGAATCCTTCAGATAAGCAGGATTCGCCTGCATTTACAACATATAACCGACATGACCACTGTTAGTCCATTGATATGACATTCAGTCTTTTTGATTAACATTTAATAAAACTCAACCTGGAAAACATCCCCTTCACAACCACAGTGTAGGTATTTAAATATTTGTCTGCGTAAATGACTTATATTTTACTATATTTGCTCAATTAACTCTATTCAACAATTCTAAAGGAAACCTCGGCTACAAGACCATCAGTATATCGTGAAAGTTGACAACCCTATATATGCATAAAATATTGATTTTATGGTCATACAGATGTGTAAGTGGAAAAATATTTCCCACTTGCGTGTAACTTCGGAATTATTTACCTCAAGTATTGTTACAATATTTAAAAATATCTTAGTTAGAAAAATAAATATTATCTTATAATATCCCAATTGAATCTTAGTACTTTATAGTATCTTAAATTATCACTTAGGATGTGTTTGGGAGGAGGATTTTGAAAGGCCAAGTCTATATTTGAGATTTAAAAAAAATTAAAAGAATGACATGGTATACGATCATAATATTAGTTAACATTTCAATTGCACTTCATTTATTCTTAGAAACATTTTATAAATTGTCTAGTTTCAAAACGAAAAATAAGTCTTTCCCCCCCTCCAAAATCCTGCTCCTAGACAAACTCTTTGAATTGATTATTATATTTCCTTGTATATCACAGTTTGTTCCCTTATTTATTTAGGATTATAAGGCTAGTATTTAGCATAAATAAAAATCAGTGCTTTGCTTTTTGTAATAAGATCCAAGATATCATTCACATCAATATCAATATTTTATTTTTTCTATTGTAATTTAGATTATCTCTTAGGAACTGATTTCTATATTTCCTTATTTATGATGTATTTCCTTATTTAATTAGGATTAGACATCTAATATTATAATAGATTTCAATTTTTAGAAGAAAATATTAATATAAATATGATTTAGTGTTGTCTTCTAAAATGATATCCAACATATTATTCACATGATGGCATCTATAGGAATGTTTTTCCCACGGTATATCTCATACTGAGGGGGCCCTGAGGGTGTGTGAGAGGTGCAGCCACACAGAGCCCCAAATTTTTAGGGGCACAAAACTTTTTCTACTAAAACATTTCATTTCATTGTTTTCCTAATGCGTGCATAATTTATACATAATATTAACTATTTTTGTTACTGTCGCATCTTCTTACAGAAGTTTTTCGAAATTGAAATTGTTAAAATTTTATTTATGATCTAAAAAATTGCAAAATAGATTAAATAGTTTTGTCTTGATTTTGATTGAAAATAATTTATTAAAAAAATCATGATTATAAACAAATTATTAATGATTTTTTTGTAAAAAATGCAAGGATTATATTCAAAGATTAATAAATAGATACATGTTTTGTTAGTGTAAGATATTACTACTATATGTTTGGTTTGATAGATACATTTATAACTAACTAATTTTGCTATAGTTTTGGTTTTGGTTTTAGTTTGGTATTAACTTTTTCAAAGACTATCTACATTTGATAATCAAAAAACAAAATATATATATATATATATATATATATATATATATATATATATATATATATATATATACATATATGACTAATAAAAATAGGGTATCAAATTCATGATCCGCAGGCACCCAAAATCTCAAAGACGACCATGTCTCAGAGACTAAACTTTAACAAGTTCTGTATAAACAAGGGGGCATTGTGGCATGGTGCAAGTCATAATACACAATATTAGCAAGTCATTGGATCAAGATTTTCTCATTTTAGCAAAAAGAATGACAGTCATGTTTGTGAAATCTTGATCCTACAAGTGTATCACATCATATCACCACCCCCACATAAGTCACTGTTTCACGCTCATTTTCATAATATTGTTTGGTGGATGAAGAACGCCAAAACAAACAAGCTATTACCTTGTTCATAAAACTGTAAGCTAAAATATTAATAAATAAAACTTAATCTTGTTAGGAAAGAATACTTTCTATAAGTCGTGGCTGTGTACTAAGACTTGTTGAAAGTTATGCCATTTAGCACTAAGCGACAATTTGTCCGATGTAATTATAAAATCGATACCTATGAGATAAATATTTAAAAGTTATAATCCCGGCAAGAAAGCCTGAAACACCTTTTTGGGGTAATCGGTAATTGTAATGGGAATGAGTATCAGAATGAAATGTCTATTTCACGTTGTTGGAGATAGTATTCCATCAATAAAAAAAATTGAAAATCAGTGAACACATAACTGGACAAGTCGTGAAAGACTCGGAATGGTTCTATATATTCATACCTTAGGAAAAGGCTCATAGGCTAATGATTTTGTGTGCCCTAGACGAGACCAAAGCTCCTCGGCCATGTGTGGCGCATACGGTGATAGCAGCAAAACAAAAGCCTCAACCACGGATCTTGGATGTTTATCCCACTGAAAATATATGCCAAGAAAAATATAGAGATTATACTGAGTCTCTGTAACAGGGAATGAAGGAATTAGCTCATAATTAAGAAAAGGAAATGAGCAACAAAAGGGACATAATTAAAAAGGAACACTTTTACTATAAAAAATAAAAACCCAAACACAGTGCTTTTTTTCTTCTAAGAACAGGACACTTCATAAAGGTGTGTCGTGCATTACCATAAAGTATATATATATGAAGATGCATATTTTCATTTTGATTCCTATTGCATGCAGCCAAACATAAATAAAATCAAAACAGTTTAAGTGATTTTCAGGTCAAATAACTGTTCATCACCTATAAAATAATTTTTTCCTGATCTAATCTCTAAAGTTGTTGTCGGTTTTAATCCCTCAAACATGAGAAATTCACTAGATTCTATATATGTCCCTATTCCAAAGAAAACCAATATGGTTCATGTACTACAAGAATAAATTCTAAAATGAAATTTCAGGACTAAAATCCAAGTAACAATGACCATAGTAACACTCCCTATGTTTCAGGGAATCAAACTGGCAAGAGCATATTATAGGTCATTCCTGGAATCATATGTTCATACCAAGCCCACCACCATTGCTAAAACCACATCCAATGCAATTACCATCACCACACCACTTATTGATACACACTTCCACCACCACCATCTACTAGTCCTACTGTCAATACTAATGTCATCACCATCCCTGCTATGTAAGGATATTATTATCATGGAAATTTTAATTTTCTATTACTGCTTAAAATCCAGCTTATCAAAAATTGAAATGGAATGGAATAGCCATTCCATTCATGACGATATCAAATGTTGCCTACCTTGCCCATCCAAAAAAAGTAAAATAAAGGGAAAAGAAAAGACAGTTGGGAGACGGGGATATAAAAAGAACACAACCCAGTGTAGGCAGCAGACGTCTCAGGAAGAGCCATAGTGGGCCTAAAGTAAGCAGCTTTATCTTGTATTTGTAAAGCAGATAGGAGAGTGATTTCACAACATGGACCCATTATCTTTTAGACAAATAGCAGGAACTCCAATATCCAAGGCTTCCCTTGGAAATTAAAATTTAAAACAGTGGAAGTAGAAATAGATAAATACCTTATACGCTGCATTAAGGAACTCCATCATTGCAGAAATTCCAGTATTGAACCGTGTGCCTTCAATTTCCTCTGTCACCTGAATACTGAAAGTAAATTCTTAGTTCAATTGTCCTAGATTGGCACGCTAAATCCATTAAAAAAGACGCTACAAAATCATTAAAAATTCAGATATTGACCTTAGCAATGCATTTATGAAGACAACGAAGTTGTTCTATAGTAGGTTCCTCATCAACTGATACAGTTCTATCCTTAAATGTGCCATCAGACAAAGGTGAGCCAACAATCAGCCTCCAAGTTCTACCTAAAAACCGATGTACTCCTTCAATGCCACTAGTACTCCATGTTTTTGAGTCTCTAGGAATATGTTAAAAGGAAAATAAAAATCAAGGAGAAAATTCATGTGAGGTGAAAGTCCATATTTGAACAATATCCACAGCCTTGTAGTGCCCCTTTCCCATAAAGAAATAAATGTAGAGGAGTACTAGCAACACACTCTCTAACACACACATTCCAACACACTCTTTTCTATTGGTTGAAATTTATATGAGTCCCACTAAATTGTGGGTCCCATCTAATTTTGTTGGGATCCATGTGAATTTTAACCAATAAAAGAGTGTGTTAAAATGTGTGTCAAAGAGTGTGTTGCTAGCATTATTCAAAATTGTAAAAAGGGGCAGAATAAAAACATAATGATGTTTTGATTAAGGACCAATCTCCACAATATGCCATAAATAATAGGGTTCAAGGTCAAACGACTCAAACCTACCTCAATGGTCCCATGAACATTTCATACAAACGAAGAGAATCGGCACCATACTCAGAAATGACATCATCAGGATTAACAACATTGCCCCTGCTTTTACTCATTTTATGAGCCCGGGCAACTAAACGTATGCCAGGATTTTCTTTCAGGACAAAAGAATCCCCAGATTTCATGACCTACACTCCAAAAAAAAATATAAAGTATTGTCAAGAAAAAAAATTAGGTTCAAAATTTTAACTTTTACAAATATTGAATACATTGAGAAAATGGAAACTTAATTGAGAAACCTTTTCCTCGGAAATTCTTTCTAGATTATGTCCGTTCAAAATATCTGCAGAATCAGCAGATATCAGATTTCCATCTTCATCCCTACAAGCCATATATTGAACCTGTCATTCAAACCATTAGAAAATTGTGATGATTGCTTAAGTATTTTCCCCTCAAATTTCAAGCAGAAGAAATGAAATTACCTCCCCAAGGATAATCCCCTGGTTTATGACACATTGGAAGGGTTCCTTGGTGGATACAACACCAATGTCAAAGAGAACCTGAGATAGAAAACTCGGTTAAATATGCCGAAATATTGCACCAACACTAACAATGTGTAAGAGGTTTCTGATGCCTTATTGAACTCATTTCAATCCCTAATTGGTGGATTTTTCAATCCTAAAATGATCAATCAACAGTCTACTACTCAACCAAGTTGGCAATTATTTATTAAACTTCTAGAAGAATTGTTTGATTTCCTTTTACAATGAACAGTCTCTTTAAACTGTGGGTACTTTCTCTTTTCTATGACTATCAATAATGAAAAAGGAAAATTGTAGTTTAAAAAACAACTCGACATAATGAATCTTTATTGCTATATCTGCATGCCAAACTCTATAATAAGAGTAATGTTGCATCAAGAATGCTAACTTGAAGGACACAAGCACTTTATTATTTGAGACTACTCAAACATTCTTACTAGATATCATGGAATAAGAGTGACAGGGACATAGCTGCTCCACATACAGGTTAAATTCATGGCTTAGAGTGAAACAAATCACAAATCAACATGTTCCAGACTGAGACTGAAATCAAATACAGACCTTGTGCCAGAACCTAGCATACAGTAAATGGAGAACAGCATGCTCAGCACCACCAACATACACATCAACAGGACCCCAATACCTGCAAGAGAAAAACAATTTAGAAGTGGGGAAATTAAATCTGAAAGAATTTGTGAAGTAAAATATAAGAAACCAGCAATAAATGGATAATGAGTAATTACTGAAAAGAAAGGCAAAATTAGTTGAAGCTACACCTTTCTTTTGTCTTATCAACCAGTTCTTTGGAATTATTTGGGTCCATAAATCTCAAATAGTACCTGGGCAGGATAATAAAAGAAAATATGACATGTACACACAAACAGAAATTTATTTTATTTTCATTTGTATCAAATGCTTAAAAATCCTGAGAAAAGACAACAAGACTACTAAACTTAGCCACAAAAACATGGCTTAGTGGCTTAGTGCTTAATAATAATTCGATATCATTCAAGATCCTCCCCCAATGACTTACCAGCATGAACCAGCCCACTGTGGCATGGTATTTGTATCCCTAGTAGCTTGTCTTCCAGATATATCTGTAGTTTTCACCTAAAAGTAGTACCATCCAGAAAAATATAAAACAATTATTACAATGGGAGGAAAAACAAGCTAAGTAATTTAACTTGCGTTCTAAGTAGAAATTTAGAAGTGATAAAATGATTTGCACAGCCACAAAATTTCAATAGCATAGCACCTATTACTACAGGTCTTTCAGTTTCCTTGTAAATTAGAACATTTTGCTATGTGGCTTATGCATTAGGAAATATTAAATGATATTGGCAGAATTCCTACTCAAAGAATTATTTAGTTTACATGTAAGACAAATCATCTACAGAGCAACTCGTGTAGATAGATATTGAAAATGACCACTGGCATGTGACTAATAGTCTTCTCTTCCATTGACAACAAATACAAGGTTGGTAGGTTTACTGTCTGGCAAGCCAGTCAAATCAAGATCAGTGTAACTATGTTTTTATCTATGGAAAATTTAGTTTCAAGATTTCTATATACCATTCACATTTGTGTCAATGCCAAAACATGATAAAAAAGAATCCAATTGCCATTATACCTTGATAGATAACAAAGTATGAAGAAAGAAAGTAATTATCGGTATAAACTTACCCATGACACTGCCTTAGACAGAGGAGGTTCCCCTGTTCCTGTGGGAGAAAAATCATCCAATTCAGGTAGAATAAGGGGCAGTTCAGTCTCCTGCAATGGGACAGCTTCATCACTGTCATCCAAGAAGATGACAGGGATAGGTTCACCCCAGTAACGCTGCCGAGCAAAAAGCCAGTCCCTTAACTTGTAGTTCACCTGAAGGAAGAACAATGTATTTCATATTATACAAACCATAAAAAACAACTTTCCAATAAAATGAACAAGCTTACTATAATTTGATATGTGAACCTTTTTCTTTCCATTGCCACTTTTCTCTGCCCAATCAATGACTTTCAGAGCAGCTTCTTTGCTACACAAACCATTAATGTCGAGCCCCATTAACGCATTTGATGAATTTACAATAATACCTTCACCTGGAAAAGCCTTTCCAGACTCATTAGTGCTTTTATCATCTGGCATCACAACCCAGCGAATAGGAATATCATACTTCAAAGCAAATTCATAATCACGTGAATCATGTCCCGGCACAGCCATGATTGCCCCTGTTCCATAACTGCCACAGTAACAACGATTATATTCTGGTGTCATATTATACACTTCTCAAATATCATTGTACACTGCATTGATCATGTGTTCATAGAATGTTTAGCAATCCATAATGCAATCCGCATTCTAAATGATACTTATGTACACACACCTCCCCAAAACATAATCTGCCACCCATATTGGAATGGCTTCCCCGTTTGCTGGATTTTTTGCATAACAACCAGTGAAGACTCCAGTCTTTTCCTTCTGAAGCTCTGTTCTCTCACGGTCACTCTTCCTTGAGGCAAGGTCAATATAATCCTCCACCTGTGATTAAAATCCCTAAGAATCGCCATCTCCTTATCTTCCATGATTAAAATTAAAATCCTTCTAATATATTAGCCAATGAAACAGCATAACTTACATGCTTGCTCTGGGCAGAGGAAACTAATGATGACAGCAAGGAATGCTCTGGTGCCACAACTAAGTAACTAACACATTCAAAGCAAACAGGAAATTGATAAATAGTCAATTTCAAGAGTGCTTTATCTTATATACATAAAATTTATAAAACATATTAGATAATTGAATAGATGAATACGTTGCTCCAAAGATCGTATCAGGCCTGGTAGTATATACAATAATCTGTATGTCTCTCTCCTTTCCATCACCATCAAGAATGTAAAATTCCAACTCAGCCCCTTCTGACCTCCCTATCCAATTTCTCTGCATTTCTTTTACACTTTCAGGCCAGTCAAGGTCATCTAAATCCTCCAGAAGACGGTCAGCATATGCAGTAATCTTGAGCATCCATTGCCTCATCGGCTGCTTGGCAATAAACAACGACACTGTAAAGATTATGAAACCATTCAAAAGACCATAAGAGAAAAACCACCCAAAAAAGTAACTTAAAAGAAAGAAATATACATGAATCAGTATACCTTTCTTACAACAGGATGACCACCGCGTTCACTAACACCATCAATAACCTCCTCATTGGCCAACACCGTACCTAGTGCAGGGCACCAGTTAACTGGAACTTCAGCCTGAATTTTTTAATATGAAGTTAAGAACACCATAAGATCATCAATATTCAAGAATTAAATGAAATAAGCACAATTTCTAAGTAGCTGTCATGCATATGCTCAACCTGATATGCCAATCCTCTCTTTAAAAGCTGTAGAAAGATCCATTGAGTCCATTTGTAATAATCAGGTTCTATGGTAGATATTTCACGATCCCAGTCATATGAGAATCCTAATGATTTCAACTGTAAAGACATAAGAAAACATAACATGAAGGGATAACAAGCTATTTTATGAATAGAGCCTAGAGGTGAGGTTCGATGTGAGGATGAAAACACTGGTGTTTCAATACAAAAAACTAAAAGTAATACACCTACACCCAAACAAGGTATTTACTTTTTCAGGTAAACACCTATCAGAGGCAAGGGGAGAAAACAAAGTGGAAGTCATTCAAAACACTATCCAATGACTTGAATTAATAATAAAATTCAAACAAGATGTGTATTATGCAACAAACGTTATTTAGTCGAGTCAATAATTTGTAATAGATAAACTCCCGACTGTTTTTGCAGTTTCAAATATAAGCTTGCTGATTACTTTGAAGCTAATCTAGGAAACCAACACCACAATTCCAATATTCAGATCTTTTCAACATATCGATTTAGACTAATTGCAATTTGATTTCGCTACTTTGGACTATAGTGTGATTTTTGTCCCTACCCTTGGCTTTTTTCAAGCCAATGAAGTAACCAAATTTGGTCCTGCTGTCAATTCTCTTATACTAAAAACTTATATTTTAATATTTTATCCAAATACCCAGGGGTTTGTGATGGATTTGGAACATGAATCAAATTCAAAAGTTCATAAGGAAAAAAATTTAATAAAACTTGATAAAGTTGGAAGAGAAATGTAGGACATGAGATTAAAATTTGGAGAGGGGCCAATTTTGAATTTTTTTTGTTTTGACTGAAATTTGACGAACATCTTTATGAAATTCAAGCAGATTTAAATTATTCAATTTGTAAAATTTTAAAATAAAAAATAAAATTTCTAAGTGTTTTCTAACAAACAAACAAAAATTGAAGGATAGATCAAGAACTATAATGTACATTAGCTAGTTAATAGAGGGACTGAGGTACCTAACTAACTATGTAACTGTTCACGAATACAACTTAACACAGTTGTCTTAAGAATAAAGATCTTCAAATGGATCAAAATAGCCGCATAAGTTCTTTACTAGCACAGTATCAGCATTCAGCAGCAATTTTAATAGTTCTCCGGTATTTCTAATTATTTAACTTAATTCAATAACTAAGAATCACAGGTCTTTATTAGAGTAAAACTAACTCATCACACCCAGTTTACCTGATCGCGAAAACGATTGATATTCCTCACAGTGGTGAGCTTTGGGTGAGTTCCTGTCTGAAACAAATGCAAAAAAAATATGAAAATTAAGACACAACTCCAAATATTAGATATATAAAAGTTAGTTACAAATTAGCTGGTAGTTATTCTCATTTGCTATGTAAGCCACATTGTACTTTCAATGTAATTAACATTCTCATTAGACTACAATTTCTATCTTTTCTCTCCTAAGAAGCAAGAAAGAGCTACGAAGCACAGACTACACTGACACATTGACAACAGTAATGACACATTGACAACAGTAATAATTTGAGAAAATGAATTAATTGAATGTAATCAAGATGTCAACGTGGACGATGTCGACGTGGTGCCAGTGTCCGAGACACAAGGACACACCTTCGATCAAATGTGTTGTGCTACAAAGAGAAAGAGACCTGAATAGCATATTGTTCAGCAGGCAATCCAAAAGCATCCCAACCCATTGGATGCAACACGTTATATCCTTGCATTCGTTTAAACCTAGCTAGAATATCAGTTGCAGTGTATCCAAGTGGATGTCCAACATGTAACCCAGCTCCACTGCAAAAATATGAGAATAATCTCATAGCAATTCTCAATATAAATCTAAAAATTGGAAAATAATTAAATAACTATGAATGAAAACCTAGGGTAAGGGAACATGTCGAGAACGTAGTATTTCGGTTTTGATGTGTCAATATCATCATCAGGGGTTCTGAAAGTGCGATATTTGTCCCAAAAACGCTGCCACTTGGGCTCAATTTCATGGAAAGGGTAAGGTCTATTGACCGTATGTTGCAACGGTTTCTTATTCTCCGTTTCGTTCAGTTCGTTATTTGTGGATGAGTTATTGATGCGGAGATTGGAACTGCGTAATCTGAGTGAGGAAGAAGAGTTTCTTTTGATTGGAGTGGGAGAGGGAAGAAACCTGAATTTAGAAGAGGGGAAGAGGAATGGAGATGAAGAGGAGTATGGTGAAAGTAATTGGACATTGAGATGAAGATGAGAGTGCAGCATTTGGATTGACAGAGAGAAAGAGTGTAGAGAAATGGGAGGATAACGTCCTGAATGAACTTGGCGCTTAAAACCGAACAACCACACTTATTCTTCTAGATTTCCCCGTTTGGCCCAACAAATGTACAATGGACAATATTGGGCTTTTCTTGTCAAAGCCCGACAAAAATATAGGTGGTATTATTGTGAGTAGAATTCTCACCCATTTCTCAAAAGAAATAAAAAATTCTCCTACTTAATATTTTGGAATGAGCACTCTCTTTGGGTTTATGTTCATGAAGTTGACGTTTCCATTAGAGGGATAACTTATTGGAAATAGATGGGTGATCATAATGAACGATATAGTGGGTTGTTGACGACATGTTCTAGTGAATTGTGTAGCGTTATATTATAAGTCATACATATGTTCTAGTGAATTGTGTGACGTTATGTTATAAGTCATACATCTCGGACTTGGAAATCTCACATAAAAAGTAAGATTCATGAATCTTGAAGACCTTTATGTATGAGCTCTTCATTTAAGTGTATGCCGATAACGTTGGTGTTTTCATAAAAAAATTGACTAAGTAAAGTTTCATATAGTGAAAGTTGTTCGTCACCAATTTTGAACGATGGTTCATTATTATCAGTTTTTTTTTATTAAGAAGTCTTACCTAATATGTGAAGCTTATAAATTTAAAAACTCTCATGCAATAGATTAGTTTTTGAACGTGTATCTATCTCTTTTCGAATTATACTCGTAACATTGTAATAAAATTATAATAGAAAGTCTCACATAAGAATTGAGGCTTACAGGACTACTTAGGTTCTCTAACATGATAGATTAGTTTTAGAATGAGCTCTCTCTTTAGATTTATGCTCATGAAGACTCATTAGACGACTAACTTACTGGGAATATCTTCGTGTCACAGGGTCCTAACCATTTGAGGTCATCAAGTCAAGTATCTCAAATGATGGTTTACTTTTATGATTTTCACATTTGAGGAACATTGCCTTTAAGGATTTGACTTAAAAAATAGAGTATGTAATAACAATTGTTAATGAAGATGTCAATAGTCGATATTATATCTACATACATAACAAATTATAAGTTATCGAAATCTCGACATTTGATTTTCTCATAGCAATTTACAAGATAAATTACTGCTAAAAATTGATCAAACGCCAAATAGCAATAAACTCGAATTCTTTCATAAGCTATACCTACACTCTAGTAATGTTTCCTTCGAAATAACAACAAAAACAAGGACGCTGTCTAATATAATGCCTATATTTTCTTTTGGCATGAATACCATAATTATTCAGTAATATTTCTCTTGAAAATTTCTCTGTTTATTACTTTTTTTTTTAATGATAAAAAAAGTAATAAACACAGACTTTGTGAGAAAAAAAAAACTCTATTGTGAGTGCCATTAAACCCTCCCAATGAAGTATTCCAACTTCAAAATTTCTATCTGAACACTGTTTACACTCCCAGCAACCTATAAGGAAAAATGAAGTAGCTTTCTTCATGTAGCATTCAGCCAATCAAGCACAATTGAGTAAAGCTTTTAGGTCTTTGACAGCTTGATCAACGGCATAAACTATCATCTTCTTTATCTGTTCCATCATAGATAAAAAAGCAACATAAATAATCAATAACTCACCACATATAGAAAAGGAAAACATCACATTCTCTCCGTTAACTTATTTTGAAACTGACATCATAAGGTAGGGAGTAGAACAAAAATGACAGAAGGAATTATATTTTAGAAGAGCATTTCACCTCAAGTTTATCTTCTCTAGCTTTGTGGTTCTTTGGGAGCTGACGGAATTCTTCAGTCAAACGAAGACACTCATGGACATTTTCGGGAGATACAAAGTCTACAGCAACTTTTGTGCATGACTGTGCAAGGTTTGGCATTCGATGGTTAGGATTACAAATACTTCAAATTATTTGTAAGTAAAGTAATCAAATGTATGTCAAGAGATATTTTACCTTGAGATTCCTAACTTGATGCGGGCATCCGGCAGGAATAAATACTGCCTCCCCAAGTTTTTGCTCAAAAGTCCATGGCTCTACACCTGAAAGCCGAGATTCACATTAATAACTAATTGCAGGAACTGAACTGAGCATGGAATTACATGAAATTCTATGGACTAACCAAACTCCTCCTTCAACTTCTTTTTGTGCTCCAAATTCAAATAAAAACACTGGTCATGAATTGGATGTACAACCTAATCAACAAAGAATTTGATTTGAGCCTCAAACATTGAAAATAAGAACAAGTACAAATATAAATCATTATAATACCTGTTTAACCGGTGAACAATAAGTATGCCTGAATTCTTTCGAGTGTTTTCTTAGATATGCTCCTAACTTTTCAGTATCTTCTCTCCGAAAAATATCCCACAGAGCACTACCTGTTACCTTTGTTTCATTTTCTGTACAATTATCAGGAAAAGTGGCCTCCTCAGACACATCATTTTGAAAGATATTTCCACTGATTTCAATAGGACGGTTATCCATATCTTTGCATTCTAATATTTCCTTATTTTCTATGTGTTCGCTGTTGTTGCAAGGTCGGCCATTGAGGCATATAGCAGCCCTCTCTGGAGCACCATTTTCTCTCTCATCTTGTGCCTTGTGTGCTTCTTTCAATTTGGAAATAGTAGAATGTTGTTCATCAGTTAATAATACCTCCTCTGTATGGGTCAAAATATTCACCTGTGAAAATTATTAAACTATAAATTACAATTAAAAGAAAATATGCTTCCATTTGAAATTTGACACAATATAAATATAGTTTCTATGCACATCACATGAGCATTTTTAATTCAAGAAAAAACATGTTCAATGTCCAGAATTCCCCTGTTGTTTTAACTTGAGCAATAGAAATTCATACTATTCTCTGAGAACACATTTTATGTTGCCACATTACAATATAGTGACACATTAAGAAACTAAAAATTCAAACCATATAATGATAACCCTTTAGACAAGTAATGCGGAATATAATGGTATAGTTTTTACTTTTTACATCTAAAGGAATTCCCATTCTCTTTAAACAAGCATTTAAAAAAAATATTAATGAAGCACATGGTTGATGCATTGAGAACTAAGTTTTTCAATCCAATGTGCAAACCGAGATGTAGTCATGTAGAGGTTCTCAGGTAGAAAGAAGAATAAATAGCTATATATATGCAGAAAAGAAGATAGGCTGAGACTACTTAAGCAACCAAATTACAGCTCAGTGCTGCTTGAAGCATACCGCATCTGACATATCACAGTGAAGCTTTGTTACAGAGTCTCCCCTACCAAGTTCTTCTCTAATCCCATAAGCAATATATGTTTTTGGACCCATGTCAGGTTTTAGAACATGGGCTGGCAACTTTACAGCCAGATTGAGAATTCCAGCCCGAGGATCAGTATACTGTTGAAATGGCAAGGATCGAATAAATTCATCACAATGACGGGGCAAAAGATCTTCAAATTTATCAGAAGGGGGCCAATCTTTTAGCTTGAGCATCTCTGGCCACAGATTTCCATATGTTCTTCCCTCTATATAACCTTTAAAGAACTTACGAGTATTAATTGCTACCTGCAAAGGTTTAGAAGAGTTAAGAATTCTGGCATGCTGCAGAAAATACAAACTAAATATATTACACCGAATATTTAAGAAGATGGAATCAAGGTTATCAAGATCGCAATTCGATTCGTAAGATCATAAGTGTTCACAATACGTCAAATCTGACTTATACAAATAAAATCTGGAAGTCAATGGATATAAAACAATGGAGTATCATAGTCAATAGACTCAATACTATACGCCCTGTGAATACATTACTAAGATTTAGTTATCTATTTTATAAATATACTAAGGGGAAATGACAGTATTAAAGCACTCTTGCTGTATTTGGAAAAACTTGAAATTCAAGTACAGTCCAGAATAGCAGAGGGATTTAGGAAGAAAATGTCAGGAAAAATGGCTTGATGCCTTTCTGTTTGTTATTCCTCGTATAAATAGAGGTAATTACAACAAATAATTATAAACAAATAAATTTCTGATTTGTGTAATCTATTCTAAGGACAAATTGATAAATGTAATTAATGAGGTAAATAAATTCCTGATTCACAGAAAATACAACAATTTAGACATAAATACTCTAATTTGACCAAATTCTCTAACTGTGTAATAAAGGGGACCAAACCTCGCAATTAGCCATGCAATCGATGGCCTTCACTTCTGTCATTTTTGAACTGATATCTGAAGCCATATTTTCACACAATGCTCGCCACATGACCATTGGCTCCCAGCTCAGACCTGTACCTTGTTTGAGAACATCACGAACTATAATAGGTTCACCATTACACCAATGTTTTTGGAAGAGCAACATCCCTTCTTTTAAAAAGTCTCTTGACTCTGAACAGTATATGTTATTATCATTTGTGCCTTCTGTAAAGGATTTCTTTCTCATAGAGTTGTAGTTTGATACAGCTTCTTCCTGCTGAAGAGTTGTTTGTTCAATTTCCCAAATTTTCAGCATATCGTGAGCTTTGTCTTCCAAGTCAGACATCCACCCATGTGGGAGGATGCGCCTCAGCTCCAACACAGAACTACCACAACCCCCCATCTCCTTTGGTGCACAACTAACACTTCCATCACTCTTGGCATTCCACTTGGTAGATATTTCAAGATGACCATCCAAAGTCTCTAGATCACAAGACGCTGGTAGAGGGTCACCACCATGCATATAATCATAGCCCCTATTCACATATTGGAACTTCATCTCAGCTCGGGGTGTAATGCTTCCATTACGTATTTCTTGGCAACATCTAAGGCAAAGCTCATAGGAACACTTGGGGCAGCTTCGATGAAGATCAATAATTGAAGTAGCACAATAATCACTGCTCCAAGACCAAAATATTAAATTATATAGTAGAACACAGAGAGAATCATGCTATTATCGTAAGTGAAAGGACACTTACCAATAAACACGTTCATTGTCACCACAAAGACTTTGTGGTATCTCCATATCCGAAGAAGATTTTCCTGACATAAGAGTTTATTGTTGTTGACATTTTCAATGGAAAACAAAAAGAAAAGAAAATATAGGTTAAGATTAATACCTTGTAATTTAGCTTCAATACCTTCCTCTTGACTTTGTTCATGACAGATTTGTTTCATATATGGAAGGAGTAAGTTAATCATGTATTGCAGATACTGAGCTTTTTCGTAATTGGTGATGCCCATGTTAGATGTCTGACAGTAGAAATAAAACGAATTTGAACAACAGTTATTGATGTGGATTTAATTCTAATTTATGACATTTTTGTTTCATCACAGAAATTAATTTAAGGTAGACATCAGAGTTAAGTAACCTTAATTGTTCCTTTCGAACGCAAGCAAACATTGCAATTGCAATTTTTACGGCAAAATGGGCAACTTTCAGCAACTTCTTCTATTGACATATCAGGGTACCTGTATTCAAAAATTAGCAACAGCTCTATTTTGTAATAGCATATTATAAACCACAAACAGACACATAAACCCTTGCAGAATTAACTAATTAGATGTAAACAGACAAGCCTTTGGAATAATTTATCAATTAGATGTACATTACCATACCATTGATTGATGCATCGCATACAGTACATTTTTGAACATTTAGTACAAGGCAAAAAAGCTGTTCTTTCCTTTTTCGTGCACTGATGACATTTCCGGATATTTTGTTGAACATCCTGCAGAGACAATTAGTTAAGCATCATTAAGCATGATATAATATTTCACCTACTAAAAAAAAGCATGTCGTAAAAGATCGAGGTTTTAGCTTTGGAAGTGTAGGAACTAGGAATTGAGAAAAGATAATCACCATTACATTATCGATTTTACTAGCTCTGCCCCTATTCTTTGTCTTGAGAAGAAAAAGTATTTCGTCATCTTGTTCAAAATCATCCATAAAGAGATGATCTTCAAGTTCCCATTTTTTGTTTGAGGCAGCAAGCTTCTTTGGCTCATATCGTTTCTTAGATGGCAGATTGGGTGTCTCCTTTGAACATTCCACAATCTCTTTTTTCACTGCTGAATTTGTATCAGTATGATGTCTGTGACATTCTTGAAATCTTCTCTTATTTGAAATTCCAAAAGCTTTTGAACATCTTGGGATTTTGGCCGGCTTAATGTTAGTATCCTGATTCGACTGTTCTTCTTTCCCATCTGATTCTGCTTTCTCATCACCACACTCATAAGTTTCTTCAGCCTTTCTCTTCGAAGTTCCAAAAGCTTTTGAGCATCCCGAGAACTTCAACTTATCATCGGCATGTTGGTTTGACTGTCCTTGTCTAGGAATTACAACTTCCATTCTTACTGCAGAATCAACAAGAAAATACACTCAAATATAACAAATATTTCCAATAAACATATATCATAATTCATTTAACCACTGACATTCAGATGTTTTATAATAGTTTGATTCAATCAAAAAACATAAATGATTGAGCAAAATATACTGTCACTTGTCAGTGTAGAATATTCAAAGAAACAAAACCGTGCTATAAAATAAACCCAACAAGGCATTCTCTACAAAGCAAACCCAACAAAAAAGGGGGAATGTTAAGGTAACAAATTTAGACCAATAAAAAAAATAACATGATAAAGGGAGGTTTGGAGGAGTTGGAGTGACAAGGAGATCATGGGTTCAATTCCCCCTCTAACAAAATTAACCATTAATTACTAACATTGGCTATTTCAACAAAAAAAAATAACAAACATGATAATTCACTATCACAATACATCAACCACGGTTCTAGGGCAATGGTGCGCAATGTGAGTGAATGTTATAAACCTCAGGGTACAGAGTCCAATTCTTACTCGAAAATAATCCAAAAAAAAAGTATCACAATTCATCAATGCAACATGATTTCGGAGAAGAACACATTTCCCCTTGAAAACAGATACGCAATAAAATCAATGGCATTATGAATTTCAGCAATAGTAGTTTTTAACACTTAAAGTCAAAATCATGAACTGAGTTGACTTAAGTCAACCCAACAACAACATCCTCAATCCAAAAAAAAAAAAACAAGAAACGGTGAAGATAGAACCGGAGTTCGAAACGCATTGATGCGAAGGAAGAAAGTGCGCGGAACCAAATCGAGATTAAAAGCGTTTTAACAAAACAAGGTTTGAGTATGTGTTGCATGTCACAGTAACAATAAGAAAAAAAAAAAATAAACAAAGAAGACGAATACCAGAATAGATTGAGAATTGATTCGTAGAGCAAACCTGATCATGAAAAAATATGAGCTCGAGAATCGGTTATATATGAATGAATGAATGAATGATGTTTAAAAATTGTGAAACGGAATCAATGGCGTTTAGATAAATATCTGAAAGCGAAAAATAAAAAGAGAATCTTGTAATGGATTGGAGAAATCAAAATCACAATTAGAATCAGAATCACAAAATCATGAGAATGAGAAAAACACGTAATAATAATTATAATAATTAATAATAACAAATCCGCACACAGTTTAGTTCAAGTTTAATAACAGACTCAAAGCTTCTCAATGCGTTTTGCCCATTTCCCGAGTCAATTAATTTTTAACAATATATTTTTTTGGACAAAGTATTTATATTTGGTGATCGCAATTTTTTTTTTTATATTATTAACTACTAGTAAAAAAAATTGTTGATCACAATTTTTTTTATATTATTACTGGGATTAATTTTTGATGCATTTTGACCAATTTATAAATTAATACTATTTATATCACTGAGTAATAGAATGATTATAATTAATTTAAAATGTAAAAGAAATAGTTCGATAGGTGGATATTAATAAAAATGTTTAAATATGTATAGATTTGTCCTGATTTTAATTGGATTTAATGTATCAGTTTATTATATTTATTGTGTAATATTTATTTCAATTTAGAAT
>JBBPBT010001011.1:4453376-4477448 GCA_037974875.1 Cicer bijugum
TTTACTGTACTAAACTATAGGATTAGATTATTATTTATTAGTGTTGGGTTTTTATTAATTTAAATTTAAGTTTTTTCGATGACTTATGAAAGCGGTTATCTAAAAGACCATTTATTAAAAGTTTTAATAATTGTGGAAAATACTTTTTAAAAATAATAGTGAATGATTATTTTTGTCTCTATAAATAAAATATTAAACTAGTTGATATAAATTTAATATAAAATATATATTTATTTTCTTTTATTTTTATTAAACTAATATAATTTAAATCGTTATCTTAATTATAAAAATAATAATGATAATTAATTTCTACACATCTTATTATTAGAATTTTAACTTTTTTAAATAATAACTAATTAAAGACTTTTTCAATTTATAGTTGAATGATATAATTTTGTCAAACATGTTTTAATATTATCAAATTAATTGATCAATAATTAAATAATATAATTTTATCAATTAATATTATTTATTTAATTAATCTTTAATATAATATTAACATAAATAAATTAATGATAAACTAACTCAACTATTAATTAAAATTTTAATGTCGTTGACGAGCTATGTTTTCTTCCTATAGAAGTTGTCTAATTAATTATAGAAAGTTCATGTTAAAATTTGGCTAAATCAATCTCCGCATTTTGACATATTAATTGATCCACGTGGACCACAAATTCATTCAAATTAAGAGTGTATATTATATTTAAATGATATCCCCAATGTCCTTTTCGAATACAATATGTCACATCACAAAAATCTTAGACTAAACAACACAACCACCCACTCATCCAAAACCAGCAACTCTTGTACAATCAAACCTAAACAATTTACAGCTAGCATTAGTTCAACATTGACATAAAACTACTTTTAACTACCACCAACGACAAAATTTTTTATCCTTTCCACCACTATACACAAATTGAAACAAATATTTTTTAAAATAATATAACTCTAACGCGCCCAATGGACAAAATACACACCACGCCATCCATATCACAACTAATCTTTCTCTAATCACATTGTCACACGATACCAACTCAAAAAATAATCAAATATGTTGATGAATCTTATTCAAAAATGCCATGTCACTCGATAATTTGCTTCCACGCATCCCCAAAGGTGAGACACTCTCTACAAACAAATGTAAAATAGTTTCCTCACATACTTCTTCATGTTGAACACATGATATTTATAGCTGGAATTGCACCACAAGGGACCAAGTTGACCTTAGTTGGCAAACGTTCAGCAAAGAGCCAGAAACCTTTTTAATTTAAAGAATGGTTTTTGAATAAATTTTATATAAATATTCAATTATATTTTACTAGAGATAATTTTGTACGTAACTATCTATTATGTATACCAATTTTTGTATATAATTTTATAATATACAATTTTTTTCTTCTTTTTGTAGTGTCATATTTGTACGAATATTTCATATGTCGTTTTAAAATTCAATATTCATTTATTTATATGTAGTCAAAAAGATATTTATTTGCAAGGAATTTTATGGTTAATAATTACTGCCCAAAGTAATAACTGTCAGAAAGTTTCTACTTTGGTGCGGAACATCCAAAAGTCGTTGGCCCATAACTAGCAGGTCCAATTCAATCATAAGAGACAGCAAAAATGTTGATTGGTTTGCTAACTACGTCGCTATAAATTCTTTAAACTTTGTGAAATTCAAAATCTTCTCTTTGATGACAATTTTCAAACTTGCATGCCTAAAAATGTACATTTAATCTGCCCACTATCACTTGTGAGTATTTGTGTGAGTATTTTGACACAAGTAACTTGGGGTAATATTTCGTTGAAAACCTCTTGTATGTTATTGTTGGAAAAAAATCAAAATGAAAACTTTCTTAGAATAAAAACTACTGGACATAGTCTAATAAAAACTTCCAGTATAATAATTAATGAGTACATCAAGAGTCTAAGAATCTTCCTAATAACAATAGGAATATCAATCAACAATAAGAACCTTATATTAAAATGAGTATGTCAAAATAACTCTTATAAAACTACTCAAATTATATATTAAAGTAGTAGTAGAAATAATATACTAAATTTGTAGATAAAACGAAACAAATTTGCTACATACCACCACCGAAACCATTTTTTGTTGTTGGTTCGTAGGGATTAAATCCCACTAAATTTTTTTTTTCTTTTTCTTTTTTATTTCAATAATAATAATAATATTATTAATAAAATTGATGGGTTCCAGTTGGGGAGTGAATCCACGCAACAGTTACAAATGTGTACATCATACTACTTTTTCCCAGATAAACAGAGCTTGATCTCAAAGGAAAGGGCATAAGGTAAAACAGAGAAAAAATTATACACACGAATTATAGAAATCATAAATCAATTTTTGGATAATTTACAGTATCCCGTGGTGTAATGTTATCAAATCTCTACATTAGGTGATACAACTTAGAAAAACATTATCTACTAAGAGAATAAACTCACTATTAACAAAATCTGAAACATTATGAAAGAATCTCTGCCTTACAAGTCTCTACAAGTTGTGGTATATTGCATCCTCTGACCAGAAAGTCCAAAACACTTTTGCACAAGACCACCCAACTTTCTAAGCTTATGCTTCAACCACACGTCCACTGATGTAGCTCGTTATACAATTTATGCACATACATCCTAGTTTGTCATTTCAATAATATGACATCATTTCTTGGCGCATGATCTATGATTCTGGATCATTTTTAATTCCATCAAGCATAGATGGAGACGATGCACCACTAATTCTGCTTGGCAATGGTGTATTCCTTCGTGAATGGCGTTTTGTGGGTACAGTAGCACTCTCAGTTTCCCACTTTAGACTGATTGCATCTTCATCATCAACATCATCCTGGCTAGCCTTAAAAACTGGATGAACATAAGCATGTTGAAGATAACCTTTTATGTTCAGGTTCGGATCTGTAGCTTTTTCTAATGTATCTTTCATCATTGCTTCCTGTATACAAACAAATTCAAAAAGGCAACATAAAATTACACGACAGAGGAAACGTGAGTTGCAGATTTGGCCAGCAACAAAATTAATTGAGGCCAACAACAGAAGTCACCTGTGCATCCTATTGCCTTTGAATTACAAAACAAGAAAGTTCTGTATTTCAAGCATAAGATTTAGTTTGTGTTTCTACACTCAGGTGTAGAGAAGCAAACTCTAAACTATATAAATTGTTATAGCTCAATAATGTTAGGAATATCTAACAAAGAGCAAATAATAATTGAAACAACAAACTCCACCACCATCAATGAATATAGCTACTTTAAAGTCCAAATAACCATCTAAATTCCAAAAGACTAATTGACATACCTGTAAGGGATATTTAACAAATGCAGATTCGAAACGGCCTTTGCAGTATCTATGGAACCATATCGTCAGTATCGGGAGCACAATGAGAAATGGAGTTGATGAAGCAGCCTTTTTGGTGGTCAGGAGTCCCATCAGAACTAGCTGTGAGACTATCAGTGCAATCACGACACGGACATGGACATCAGGCCAGAATGCTGCGGCACTCTCATACTGTTGATTATAAACATTGATCATCTGCAATTGGAAGTTAAGAGTCTTCATCTTGTACAATTGCAACATAAATAAGGGACCCAAATTATACAATCATACTCGACCCTGATATGCACAACATAATTCAAGCATTCAAGTACCTGATGACGGAACACAACATAGGCCAACCCAAAGAAAATTATTATGAAAGGAAGAACAGTAGGTGTCACTGCAGCATAGACTAGACCCAGCAAAAAGTATAATTGTATGCGAGGTTCTCCAGTGTTGAAACCTATACTCCCAGGATCCATGGCCTCTTCCCTGTCCTTTTCAGTCTTTACCAAGAAGAAATTCTTCAGGTGATATATGATTAGTGGTTTCAACATCAAAACCTCAGCAGCTATACCGGACCATCCATCAACCATTATATAGGTGATGAAAAAACTTGCTTTTAAAGGAATTGCAGTGCCAATTGTTATGGGATATCTGACAACAATATATAAAGAATTCTTAATCATACTAACAGTATAAATAAGACAAATGCTTGGAGCAAGGTGTCTAACCACTTCAATTAACTGTTAAGAAAACTAACATCATGGTTCTTATCTAAAATAGCTCAAAGGCATAACCAGTACAAGTAAAAAAAAAAAACCCATTTTATGTACATATGATTCACCTAATATAATAAGTTGGCCACAAATAAAATCACATTACTAAAAAGTTTAATATCCATGCGAACTTCTTCATGCAGCAAAACACATGAATGCACCCCCAAACTCATGAAAAATAATGCCAATTAAAAATGTAATTTAATTTTCAAAGGAAAAAGAAAGAATATTTTTCATGCAGCAAAACACATGAATGCACCCCCAAACTCATGAAAAATAATGCCAATTAAAAATGTAATTTAATTTTCAAAGGAAAAAGAAAGAATATGCTTCTATCTTAAATTGAAAGACTTACTGATTGGCTGGTTGGTGAATGAAAGAGTCGAGCTGTTGAAATGCGGTCCCAGTAAGTATGTTCCCAAGAAATATATTCACAAAACTGAAAAGGTAATATCTAGAAGCCGATCTTCTCTCAAGAGATGATATAGATCCAAAGCCTTCGAATTTTGACATCATCATCAATATTGTTGGCAAAAAGATAAGAAAAAGCTTCAATGCAATACCAGGTAGAAAACCCTGGATGAATGACTTAACGATAGGGCTGCACAATAAAGTAAATTCAAATAAATAAAATCCAGTGATAATGTGGATCGAATCATATCTCCAAAGTCCAACTATGACATTAGACTTACACACGAATAAGCGGAGTCAACCATGGTGCTGCTTTCTGGATTCCATCAAGACTCGCAAGAGTTTGTACTATTGCTATGGGGATCATGAAAAAGAAAGTGAGAAAAAAGAATGCAACAGCTATGATCAACCTTCTAACAGTTAGGGAAACATATGGAATTGCCAAGTTTGGCCAATAGACGTCCCGTGGCTCTGGAGCCCACTCAGTCAACCAAATTGTTGGATTTCTGGTTTGTTGAGTTTGTGCACAAACTGCAGCACCCCATCGACTTTTAAAAGAAACAAATGCAGCAGGCATAACAGACTTGGGATCATTAGTGACCTTATCCCTCTCCAAAGCTATCTGCAAAAGGTGATTAACTCGAATGACTGTATGTTTCATGCGAATTTCTGGAGACATAACAGTTATGAAACCACAATAAGGCCCAAAGTTTCTGCAAATATTATCCCATTTAAAATTTTATGGCTGACAAGTTCTTTCAGCATCTAATAGTCAACGGCAAAGTCATCCAAATTTCATTTGGTGATCCATCAGAAAACTATTGATTGCATTAATAGTCAACGGCAAGCAAGCCGTTCAGTGGCTACATGATGAGATAACTCCTCAAAAGCAGATTAATATTCATGCACAGGTGATAAAGAGATTGTTAAAGTTTGGCATATCATGGTCCGTGACATCAATTCTGAAAAATTAATATTCGATTCCTATCTCATGTTAGAATAATTTTTTAATTTTTATTAGCATAAAGAACTTATACTAGTAAATTAAATTGCATGCAGTGCATGGTGAAATTTATAGCAGAAAAATTATGGACTTACTTCTTTTGACAGCTTGTCAATTTCAGTGGTGTAATAATCAATAGCATCTACTTTCTTTCCACGAAGACCAAGGAAACCAGTCTGGTAAAATTATAAAAGAAAGATTGTGGTAAATTTTAAGATCGTTATACTTACAGTTGAAAGCACATCAGTTTAAAACTAATACCTTCATTTCAGGTCTTTTTGAAGTTCTGTCAAGTTTATTTTGATAATAGACGAGCCAATTCTGCAGCTTACTCTTCTTTTTAACCAACTTTGCTAATTTGTTTGCATTATAAACAACCTGTGCAAGTGTCATAAAAAATATGCTGTCACATACTGTTTTTTTGCTTCCTAAATAAATGGGCAAAATTATATCTGTTGTAATATATCTAGTTAATAATTTGACAATTAACAAGTTTAACATTGTTGCAAAAGGAACCAACCTGGTGAGTAAGATAGTTATCCGGATGATTGACCAGAAAGAAGTGCTCAACGAGCTCACTAACAGATTCATCGGGATCTGGAGGAATGTTTCTAACGAGCACCTTCAAAGTAATATATCTTCTATAAGAAAAATATGTATGAAGGAATATCTCATATATCTCAATTTTAACATGTGACAATTCAACCTATAATAGCAATTTTCCCAAACTTGGTTATTGTAAAGATATTGTCAGATTGGAGAGCTCTTCAGTGCTAAAGTTATGTTTGTTCCTGCCTTGTTTTATTATTTTTTATAGAACTTTCTGCTAGACCTTTTATCTTTTCTTATATCTCTTTGATGTATTTAAATTTAAATACCACATAACAGTCATCACTCTATTATTTTGCTTTCTTATTCACTGATATAAATAGCTGGATTCTTATTATGATTTCCTAATTACTAGAAAAATCCACAATGGTGATCTACATATTATAAATGTGGAAAGTATACAGTTGAGATCTACCTAGAAAAATTACTAAGTAGGCATAGCACCTTTAATCACTGTGATTGGGCTAGTGGTGAGGGGATTTGGTAGTTTGTATGAGGCTATATGTTCAAATGTATTACGCACCTAAAATATAAAGCATACCACCTCTTACACAAGAAACATTAAATCAGAATTTCATGCTTCATCTCAAAGCTTCCCAAAAAAGACAAAAAGTAGTAGTTTTACATAGAAAAATTCCTCACTAAAAATAGAGAACAAAATATTACCGAAAATTGATCAGGGCGACGCTTTTCTGCTGCAACAAATTGTAATCTCATTGAGGCAACTTTTTCATACTCCCTCATCAAAATATAGCATGTCCAGAAGGTAAATGCATAAGCAGCTACTATGTGTGACCAAAACCTGAGATAGTGTAAAATTTTAGAAAAGCACCAAATTTAGCAACAATGTCAAAAAAACAATACTTCAAAATAGTCTATATAATCAAATACAGACATGAATGCACCGTAAAAGCAGCTGTACAACTTTTAAAAAAAACGAGATTACACAAAAATGATAATTGAAATGGAGAAGTGATGTCGCATTACGAGGTACTGATAAAGATACTGATTAGAAGAAAAAGTTACTAACATCTAATAACAGTAATAATATCTAGAGAATAGATGCACAACAATCAAGATTGTATACAGTAAATAAAGGTTACACACACTAGACAGAAAGCCTCACAGACATAGTTAATCCATATATAGTAGGTCAGGATACATCTTGACATGCAGGTACTTCAAATTAGAAGATAATTTATTAAACAACATCAAGAGGCAGCAACAAAACTGTAATTACACTGAATGATAGTTTTTCAAACCTTTCAGATCCACGCTGGACATTCGAAACTGAGAGCTTATCAATGTCGCTGGAAGTTATGTTTTTTATCCCAGCCGTTGCTAGCCCAGTGCTTGTCCAGTTGACAGGAACCAGCATCGCCCATGCTAGGAACGCTATAGGTACAAAGATTTTAAGTCTGGACAAAAAGAAACAAAAAAATAATAATAACATCAGGGATCATATTCTCCTTTATTGATATGGTACTCAGTTTCAATCATTGTCCATGACCATACCCTAACAAGTAAATCCTCAAGTAAACAACAGAGTCTAGTCCAGCATGATCAATAAGCTCAGGCTCTGGCATTCTAAGTGCATCTGGCATCCAATTCAAAAACCTAATATATGACCTCCAATCTAAATTGACAATCTTGCGCACAAACGCTCCTCCGTGCACAGGATCTGTTCTTAAACCCTTCAGATACCATTTTGGGAAGTATACTCTATCATTCAAAGGCTGAAGCCTCAAAATAGCAAATGCAACAAAGAATATAAATGCACTCAAAATGTTTATTCCAGCTGCAAGCCCAATATCTGAAAGTGTAGCCATCTAGAAGAAAACACAAAGTCTTCTTCCTGTAAAGCAATTAAAACAAATTAATAAAAAGAATTTTACAAATAAATAGGACAAAACTCTTGGTAAAACAACATGCTTTGCCAATAAATTCTACATGTTAATTATCTCAAATAACCTTTAATAAATATAAGCATAACAACTGTTTTCATACTATTTATTTATTTATAACTAATTTCTCATTAAATTCTATTATAATTTTCTGCTCTAACCTAAATTTGAAAACATGTAAAAGGAAAATAATTTAACAAAAGTTTTCTATCAAAAGACTTCACTTCGGTTGAGCTACAAGCCAAAAACAGAGCCAGAAATAGAAAGTCCATATTTTTTTTCATTCTAGAAATACAAACGAATCTAATCTAATCTCAAAATTTTGGCATGAATTAGCATGTAATGATGTAGTAATTCCATCCAAAAGAGTAAAAGAAATGAAGAGAAGAAAAAAGGTGATACATACTTTGTAGTTGTCGCCGAGATGAAAGGGTAGACGAAAGCGCGTTAAAAGGAAGCAATATGGAGAAGATTAATTAGGGGGTGGATGGAAGATCGAAAGTTGAATAAAAGAATATCTTGAAAGGGTAAAGATTCGGTAGAGCGTTTTGGAGTGAAACGACCTCAGAGGTTTTCCTCTGTTACACACCAACTAAACTAGCAGTACATGGATGATGATGCATTTTAGAGATTAGAGATTGGATTTGATGGAAGGAATGACAGTGTCTTCTTACTTGTTACGTTATCGGTGGTGACTGGTTAACAGCTTCTTCACAACAAGAATATCATATCTCATCATGTCCTTTGCCTTGCACCACTCACTACTAGTAGCTACCATTATAAATCAGTTTGGTGATTTTCTTCCCAAAAATGGATTATTATTATTATTATTATTATTATTATTATTATTAATATAAAAAGATTAAATCAATAAATGCAGATAATATCGATAACGGATTACTCACCTCATATTATAATTAATATCTATCTCATTGGAAAATAAAATAAAAATAGCGCTTCCCTCTCGAATTATTATTTTTTTATTTTATATATTTATTTATTTATTGTAATCGGAATATGTCAATAATTAATAAAAATAAATTAAAAAAATTATTATTTTATTAATTTTATTTTTAATTTGTATTGAAGTGTTAAATGCAACAAAACTGGGAGAAGGTGGGAGTGCATAATAACATGAGACAAAGGAATTACTATGTCAAGTTGATGCATTGAAAAAATCAAGAAGATCGGCGATGAGCAAGCATTGTAGAGTCCCTGCAGTATGTGTATGTCGGCAAGGTGACATGTGGCTAACGGCTATTTTCTCATTGTTGAAAGATTTGGATTCACGCGCTGAGATGGCAGGTGAAAAATCGGTTGGATGAACAAAAAGAGGAGCAAGACAGATAGACAAAGCAACGTGTATCCCGTGTGTAGAATGCGTTTGTTTCGCGTTAATAGACCACGTGGACCACCACACGTATCATGTCCGGCCTTTTTTTTTCTTCTACGTAAATTACAATATTTCATTTCAATTTAATAATAATAACAACTTTGCTTCTAAAAAAACAAAGGAAATTCTAACAATTTTTTTTTCTACAAAGAGTTTTCTTACAATAAAATGTAGATAATCTTTTAAAAGTAGTATGTAATATTAATTTTAAAATATAATTAAAAAATTTAAAATAACATAATGATTGAGATGTGAAAAAAAAAATTGGCTTAATTATATATTTTTGGTATCTTAAGTTTATTTTTGAGTTTTTAATTCATCTTTGTATTTTTAATCGATCTCAAATGTTAACGGTTTTTTGTTAAGTTGATCACTTCTTTTATCTTCCCATTGGACATTATCACTAATAAATTACATTTGCAAACAAAAGTACGATGTGGCTAATGAATGACAATACTCTTCTTTAACAAATTCATCAAATTTTCTGGTTTTCAAACTATATTTTCAAGTTTGAATTATAATAGCGGTAGCGGCTATTTCCAAAATCTTTGATTTGCAATGAAACAATGTCATGCATGTTTAGATTTGTATTTAGTTTGACAAAAATATCGTGTATCAAGTTGATTTTGGTAAAAATTTACACATTTGAACAACAAAAAAATCATGGTATCAACGTCATTTCGTCAAATTTAAAGTAATTCTAAATATGTCAAATTGTCTCAACAATATCAAATTGTCTCAACAACTACACTGTCTATTATTTCCCCAACATAGACAATGATTCACACTCGTCTGCTTTGACTTCTTTTTACCATTGTCATAAGTGTTGTTTCCTTCAAACTATAAGGTTATCATGATAAATAGGTTGTAGGTTTTTTTTCCCTGTCATCGAGGTCAGACATTATTTATATATATTTTAATGACGACAAACTTTATAAAATAAATATTAAATTTTATAAATAATTATCTACAATTTATCCTACAGTTGTGTCTTGACAAATTAAAAGTCCAATAGAAGCAAGTCCAATGACCAACCCAACAACAATAACATAATTTGCACTTGAGTTTTTTAAATGAGCAAATATCACATAAGTGGATAAACTATACATCATCCACATCAACCAAGTGTATTGTATCTACTCAATAATACAATAATCATAATAAAACCATAATATTACAACAATATTATTATAAGCTTCATAAAGATATTAAAATAGTGTTGTTTAAACTATAAGAGGATTAACTTAGAGAATGAGAGAATCAACATATAGAATTTTGTTCATCACATCACCTCCTAAACCTAAAGGTTCTCGATAATAATAAAATGTTCAAAAAAGAAGATAAAGTTCATAGTTGAAAGATTATACTAAAATAACTTGCATCACAATCCAAACAAGTTTATGCTCCAAAACATTACAATATAACAAATATAAGAAAACAAAAGTACCGAATTCGACCAAGAACTACATCGTATAAATCCAACCATAAAACATTTTTCAAACATAGTCAAAGACAAACAAATCAATAGTTGTAGATCGAAATTTCACATTCTTAATATCTATCTTAATACATGTATTTTTTCAACTTCAAACTCAAATCAACTATATATGACATCTGATTTGGTCATAGTAATCATAAATCTAGTAGTCTTTTAATGAATGAAGAATGTATTAATAATGGTGGCAAATATTTTTGTCTTTGATAATACTTCATTAATATAAGAAATAAACAATACCACACAAAGACAGTAAACAACACATCGTTGTACTAAAAAGACGAAATCATTTTTAAAAAACATGAAAAAAAATTAAATATGTATTAAAGCCAAAAAAAATAATAAAACAACTCATATATATAAATAATTTCGAATAAAAAAAATATCTTAAATTATCTCAATGAGTAGTTCAAAGTGGCGGCTAAGTTTGCAAAATAATTTCGAACCAAAAGCAATTTTATGCAAATTTAATTTCTTAACACAGTATAGATAACAATATAACTAACCAGACAAAGAAAAAACTGATTCCGCTTTATTTATTTAAAAAAATAATATAACACAATAACATTTGATTAAAATAAAATAATAATAATAATAATAATAATAATAATAATAATAACTACACAAGCTTGTGTGGATGATCCCTATATTCTCCAATATGTGTAATGGTGTTAAAGCACTTTGTAGTTTATCTTTTGAAAAATGAAGTATTTTGTAATTATTCACCTGTTCTTCCACATATCCTGAAAAGATCTTGCATTATATGTACGGACATATTTTCGCATAAAAGCGTTTATAATTTATATATTACTAGCATTCTTTTTTGTTGTCTTACAATGTTCTTTAGAATTATCGCCAAGAGGGACAAATAAGACATCAATTATTATTATTTTTTTAAAAGACATCAATTATTATTATTTTTTTTAAAAGACATCAATTATTATGATTATCACAGGGAACCTTTGTGTGGCTGTGAAATTTGAGTTGACAACGAATCCCTCAATTAGGACTTGTTATTAGCCAATAGAAGGAGAATAAAGATCCATGTTTGGTTCAGCATTTCTTACTTAAAATCACTTAATCGTTCTCCAAAAAAAATAAATTCACTTACGAAATACACATACGAAAATAAATACAATTTTGTGTAGTCTAAAAGTAGATTTCTAGACAAAAGAATCATGTGTGGTTTCTTAAAAACATGATATTGGTAAAATTGAATTTTGAGATTTTCTCTATTTCTGAAAAGAATTTAACATATTAAATGCTATAGTTTTGGTGTATAAATATTTAATTAATTGTAGTATATTACTAGTGTAAGAAAATTTACACTCTTATCATATAAAAACCAATCATATTTATGTAAATTTTTTGAAGTGTTTATAGCAAACATTTATTATATGATATGTTAATTGTGATTAATTGACAATATAAAAATTAAATACTATAATATTGTGTGTATAAATTTAATACTTTTGAGAGTATAAGATTTTAGATTATTTATTTACTAAAAGGTTATAGTAATAGATATTTACATTTGTATTTACAATCGAAGAAGAATGAAAGTAAACATAAAATTAAAAGAGTTTTTGCCCATTAAAATTGATTCAAGATAAGAAATTGATTCACACTTATAAGATTGTAGGTTTAACTCACTATGTCGATGCGATGATATTATTTTGAGGACTATCTTGATAAACCCATAAAACCCAACTCATTTGAATTTTATTCCATTAAAAAAGGTATATATGGGCGTGAGAAAAAATCTGCCAAGGCAATCCGTCAATCAAGATGCATATTAAAATACAAATGGAGAGGGAAAATTGTTGATTAGGAATTCGGATGGCACTCCCCAGACAAGTAATACTAAGGCATATATCTTTTACATCTCCATCAATGATATATATATTTTTTTGTGGAGATATATTTTATCAATGTAGGTAATAGAGGGTGGTCATTATCATGAATATAGTATTTTTTAAAGAAACATTTGTTGTGGAGCTTTAAATGATAATTTCAAGTAATTAATTATATCATATATATCCATATGATAAAATTGAAATATAAATCCAGTTGTGTATTGTGGTTAAAGGAGAGAGATGCAAACTCTTGAATAAATGAAGTTTTAATCCTTAAATGAGAGTGAAACATTAAATTTAATAATGACTTCAATGAAAAAAATGTACCATTGACAATGTATGGAGACAAGTTTTAAAAGTTTGGGGCTAAATTGTGTGATTTTTAAGATTTTTTTAAAGAATTTTGGAATGTGATAACAAATATTTTATGAAATTTCTACAAGACTTTCATTCTATTGGAAAAAAATTGGTGAAAGGGGTGACTAGTACATTTATTGTCTTGATTCTCAAGAAGGAAAATTCACAAAAGTTATCCGACTTCATAGGGTGCATGTATTAAGTTATGGCAAATGTTTTGACTAATAGATTAAAGAGAGTAATTGAGAAGGTTGTTGTTGAGTCGCATACAATTTTTGTGAAAGAAAGACAAGTCCTTAATAGGATTTTAATAACTAATGAGAGTTGTTGTTGATGAAGCTCAAAGAAACAAAAAAAAAAAAAAGTTGATAATGTTTAATGTGATTTTTGAAACAACTTATGGTTGTATGAAGTGGTCTTACCTGTGAGAAGTAATGAGAAAAATCAATTTTACAAAGATTTGTAGCACATATATTTTTGAATGTGTGGATATGGTTAGGACATCAATGTTGGTTAACGTGAATTCCACAAATAAATTTTCTTTAGAGCGTAGTCTCTGACAAAAAGAATCTTCTTAAAATTATGTCAATAATATCATTAGTTATTTATTATAGAAAGACAAATATATAGAATTAAATAATAAATTATGGATTTAATTTATATATATATAGATCGATAATGCATGTGTAAAAAATTATAGATTTAATTTGAATACATGCATTGTTATGTCTATAATGCAAATGTGAAAAAGTTATGTGTGTTTGGGCATCAAAATTAATCTAAAAAAAAATAATAATAATAATTATAAAAAAAATAAGAAAATGAATTGAGGGAGTAATACCCATTACCCAGTGAGGTGCTAAAATGTCGAAATGATGAAGTGAGAATTGAACGAATCAGTCGTCATTTGGCGTGTTGCGTAAAATTCATTTCATTTCGCTCACAAGAATCATAGAGCAATTTGTTCAGATTTGAATTCCTGTTCTTTAGGATCTGAATCCGAATCCGAACCCGGACCATGTTATCTGTTGGTTCAGGTACGGATCTAGTCACCGAACGAGGCCGGTCCAGCTCGCGTACTCCGAACCATTCTCCGAGGCTTGGTCCGAGCCGCCTCTCCAGCTCCCGCAGCAGATCCCATTTATCATCATCATCATCTTCTTCTTCTTCTTCTTCTTGCTTCTGGTTGTGGTATCGAAGGAAACGAGCAAAAGTGCTTCTGGCACTTATCGGGTTACTTGCTTCCTTTTTCTTAGTGAATTATGTAATGCTTCTCCGTCTCCAACATCAACAGGAGGATGAACCCCATCCTATTGCTAAATCAACACTTCCTTCCTCTCTTTCACTTTCCCTTCAGGTTTCTCCTATGCATTCATCATTTCATTCTTATTGCATCTTCTTCATTCCTATTTATGCCATTTATCATATTAATATAAGTGCTTATTAGTTATTTCTATACCAAAAAGTAAAATAAAATAAAATGAAACTGTTTCTATATTAGCCGGTGCCAGTTTATTAAGTTATCCTAGAAAGTTTATTGAAATAAGTTTGAAAACAACTTATGAACATGTTGTAAGTTGTTTTCATAAGCTCTTCAAAACAGTTGTGAGAGCGCTTATATAAGTAAATAAAATCAAATAAGTCAATCCATACCGACACTATATCTGTTGCCCTTTGAAAGAGTTTGTTGCAATTCTTATGTATTTATTTTTACAGGGAAAATGGAACAAGAATGGTAATAAGAAAAAAATGCACAAGGGAAATTATGCTAGAATGTTGGCATTGGCTGCCCATGCCTTGGCAGAGGTATATATATAGAGGAATCTGTGGCTAGTTTGTAGTTATATAAGTTATCAAGTTGTATAATTGTTTGCATGAGCAAAATTTCCATTTTCAGTAACTCTGACTTGGGTGTTTCGTATAATGGCACAGAACAAACGTGAACCAAAAGATTTGTGGCAGGAACCCTTGGTTCCTGCTTCTTCTTGGAGACCTTGTTCTGATCAGCGAAATTGGGAACCTAATGGTATGTATGTGTGTCTGAACTGAACTATGAAATTTGACAGTTCTTTATATTATGTCTACTAGCGGGAAACAACTAATAACATGTTCGTCTGTCCACCTTTCCATTGCGCTTCATTGTATATATGTTTTATTGTTCTTGTCTAGAACAAAAAGTCCAGGTCACTGTACCAATAGAGCCAATAAAACCCTAAATGATGGAAGCCTAGTATTTTAGGATATGTGCAAAGTCTGCTTTGTTTCTCTGCCCTTTAGCCTATTATACCTGTCTCCAATTCTAGGGTTGGACCCCGTTTTTGCCCCAGGCCCAACCCTTATTTAGGTATGTGGTGTCTTCTCTAATTTTCTCATGGACTAGCTAATGATTGGGACTTTACGAATGAGGGGGTATTAATTTTCTGAACATCTTATCACTGTGCTTATCCCTAGGTCCTTAGCCCTAGCCCCTAGCTAGATTTTAATCTGTTTGAAAACTGCATTTTGGTCTTTGTTCGGTACCGATTTTATTGGACCGCTCGGTCACCGCAAGCGCTTGTGTGCCCTTCGGCCTTGACGTTGGGAGCTGTGCTCGGTACCAATTTAATGGGAGTTATTTTGGAGTATATAAGTATATATATTGTATAGATGCATAACTACAAAGGAAGAAAGGCTAATTGGTCCATAAGTGAGTACTCACAGTTTGCTTTCTTCTTGTCTACTCCTTCAATAGAGGGAAATAATGGATACATTTTGGTTACGGCAAATGGTGGGATCAATCAACAAAGGGTAGCTGTAAGTATTCTTTGTCAGACTGCTAGTTTTTACAATGACACTTCTGAATTATTTGGGATAGATTGATTTGAAAGGAGAAAAACTTAGTAAGATTCATCTTAAATGATTACACTGTCATTTGTGCTAATTGTGTGTTGCAACAGGTTTGTAATGCTGTTGTTGTGGCGCGGTTACTCAATTCAACTTTGGTTATCCCCAAATTTATGTACAGTAGTGTATGGAGAGATCAGAGGTAATGTTCTGTACATTTCTCATTTTCATTGCCCTTCACCTTGTCCTTACGTGCATAACTTCACTCTATTTTGTTTTTCCTATGTATTCTTTATTTGATCATACCAAATATTTAGTTATTGGGTGAATGATCAGTGGAGAAATTGATTATTAGTGGGATGTTATAATATGCACGTGAAATGAGATAAGCTAGTATTTGATTGAATTATCTGTTAATCAGACAAATAGCTATAAGATTAATGAACAATTTTGGGTGATAGGTTGAATAGATGATTTTATAGCTTACCACCTCTAGCATTTCTTGTTTTAGCTTATTCATACTTTGTTGGGTAAAATGGCTTATTTGAATTTCTACTTTTAGCTTTTGTCTTGTACCATTTCCATGCCACATCTGTAGACTCTATGGTTCTTCTATTTTGATGTTGTGACTTTGTCAATTTAGCTTATAACTGCTTATTGTATAATTTCAGTCAATTCAGAGACATCTATCAGGAAGACCATTTTATTAACAACTTGACTCCTGATATTCGGATAGTGAGGGAACTTCCTAAGAAACTACAGTCTTTGGACTTGGAGGTGATTGGCAGTGTTGTAAGTCACTTCCCTTCACTCCCAGTTAACTGATTAAAGTCAACCATATCAGTCCTATTTGTATTTAATGTTTGTAAGACTTTACCAGGTGACAGATGTTGACATGGGGAAGGAGGCCAAGCCAAGCTTTTACTTGAAACACATCCTACCTATTATACTTAAAAATCAAGTTGTTCACTTTATTGGATTTGGGAATCGCTTGGCATTTGATCCGATACCATTTGAGCTGCAGGTAAATGCCCTTCGATATGTTGAAGTTACAATATAATTTTCATGGTCTCTAGCTTGGATGCCCTACTGTTATTATCTTTTTTCTATCTCTAGCCCTATTATTCTTTTCCTAATTGAGGATTTCATCTAGAGACTTCGTTGCAGATGTAATTTTCATGCTCTGCAATTTGTTCCCAGAATACAAGAAACCGGTGCTTTGCTTCTCAAGAGGTTGCGCGGGCATGTGGGTCTTATTGGACCATTAGATCGGTATCTTGTCGGTCAATTTGGAGAATTAAATATGGAGAAAAGTGAACTTTTTTCCAAGAAAGCATCCAAATACCTAGCTCTGCATCTCAGATTTGAAATTGACATGGTATCTCATTCTTTATGTGAATTTGGGGGAGGGGAAGAAGAGAGGAAAGAATTGGAAGCCTATCGTGAAATCCATTTTCCTGCACTGGCACACCTGAAAAACACTACAAAGTATGCATCATGATTTTTTCATCTTAAACTGTCCTGCACTTATTATAATACGATTGGAAACACTTTTACTTATCTTCTTTTTCACACAGCAATTTTAATTTATGAAGAAAAGAGTCTCACTCTTTAGCTACTTTGATATGAAGTAATTGGAATCTTCTATGCAGATTACCTTCTCCGTCAGAGCTCAGGTCTGAAGGGCTATGTCCATTGACACCCGAAGAAGCCATCCTTATGCTTGCTGCTCTTGGTTTTACTCGCAAGACAAACATATATGTAGCTGGTTCTAATTTGTATGGAGGTCGCTCACGGTTGGTTGCTTTGACCAGCTTGTACCCTAAATTAGTCACAAAAGAGACCTTACTTTCTTCAGCAGAACTCGAACCATTTGCAAATTATTCATCTCAGGTTTGCTGCTATTGGCCTTCTTGTTTCAATTATTTATTCCAATGATATCAGAAACCTAATTAAGCTTCTTGCTACAAGAAATCTTGTTTTGTGCACTTTTCATGATTTTATACATTGCTCCTCATATTCAATTTATGGCAATATTGAGAACCAAATTATTTTGGTGCTTCCGTTAGTCTCATGATGAACAACACAACTGTTTCTATTGTAGTTGGCAGCACTGGACTACATAGGGTGTGCTGCATCGGATGCATTTGCCATGACTGATTCAGGAAGTCAGCTATCATCTTTGGTGTCAGGGTATCGAATATATTATGGTGGAGGAAGAATGCCAACTATACGTCCAAATAAACGCAGACTTGCTAGTATATTCATGAAGAACTCTACAATAGAATGGCGTATTTTTGAACAGAGAATGAGGAAAGCAGTTAGACAAACTAAACATGTACTAACAAGGCCTAAGGGAAGAAGCGTTTACCGATATCCTAGGTGTAAAGAATGTATGTGCAGGACAATTTGATTTATTTACATTAGCTTGACTTCAACTGCCCATTAATTTGTAACATTGTTAATCATTATTCCCACTAATTTTTTTGTCCTTCTGGCTAAATTAATTAATCCATAGAGTGACTTTGCATGGGATTTATTTACGTAACTGTAAACAGACAAGGCCTAAGGCAAGAACTGTTTACATTATCTCAGGTGTAAAGAATCCTTGTGCAGCACAAATTTATTTATTTACATTAGCTTGACTGTTGTTGCCCATTGTAATTTGTAACCCTTTTATTAATTATCCCCACTTTTTTTCCCTCTCGTTGAATTTGATAGTTCATAACTTGCTTGCACGTCTTTGATCTCTGACAGAGAGTGATGATTTTCCTTTACGTTTCCATCACACTGGCAATGCTCAGCATATTTTGTTGCTGAAAGCTGAAAACCCAAATAGATAGCATGAAGACCCTGTGTTGAGTATCTCCCTCTATGAATTTCTGAGCATGAGGTGTTGCAAATTTCTCAGCATGAGGTGTTGCAAATTTCTGACACTGGAAAGATAATTTACGTTGGCATGGAAGGCCATCTTGGGCGTTGGGTTCTTTAACATTTATTTTTACAATGGATGTCTTTTATACGGCTTCCATTCTTCTGCAAGAATTGTTCTTATGAATAAATAAAAATGGTATGGAAGGGGAGGGTACTGGGATATTTTATGCTTGTACTGTAAAGGGGAGGAAAAAAATACTATTATGAAGTAACTAAAAGCTAATTACAGGTAATATATTTTGATCATTTATGTTGGATGTATGAATTAACAAATATAATTCCTCCAATCTCAAATATAAGAGAAAGTGGGTAAAAAACTGAATATATTTGGTTTAAATTTTGAATATAATACGTCAATTTTTGTTGAAAGAGGAAGGAGAGGGATGGAAAAGAAAAAGAGTGAAATAAAATGTTATGGTGGCAAAGAGAAAATATACAAATAATAAGTTGTAATTCATTTTATTTTGTTTACCTCAAAATGTTGAAATTGATCCATTACAGAATAATCAAACAATAGGGTGAAAACTTAAATTTCTATACTTGTTTTGCCCCATTTTATCATATTTGCATAGATATTCACACATATTCTTAGGGGCTAGAATGGATATTTTTACATTCGATCTTCGTTATGCTGAAACAGGCACAACTGACAGAGTTATTCTTACAATGTGGTCCGAACTTCCTGTCAAAACAATTTCACCAAAGCTAAAATCCTCCATTGGTTGAGTGACATTGATTTGTATTTCCAGATCTTGTGTTCCTAGCGGACTTATGGTAAACCAAGTTGGATTCAGGTTAACTGTAGTTCCATTAGGAGATAGAACAGAGCCCAAGTATGTCTCTGTGTTGTTCCCTACATTCATCACACTTCTTTTCACACAAATCGATCCTTTCAGTGCAGATATTGTCACTGATGGAAGGTTTAAATTAGATGGATAGTCAAATGAGCTGCTGCAATGTTCTCCAATGGCTGCTGTTATTGTACTCGCATCAATGTTTGGCAAAGAGCACAAGAAGCTGATGAAGTCTTCATAATCTGTTTCAGAATAAATTAATATTTATGTTGCAAATTCAGGTAAAAAAGTTTCTTTTTTCTTCCTGTTTTGCATGCTACTCTACTAACTGCAGTAACATACATACCTGATGATAGAACCAAGCCTGGATGAATGGCACGGTTTGGGTTCACAATGCCAGCGCCATATTCGAAGGGAGTGGAGGGATGCAAGGTGTTGACCTCAAAGCCTTCAGCCATCATAGGATCGCCAAGATTATCATACTTTGTGCTGGTTGTGGAGATTGCAGATGCTATCATAGATGGAGTCCATGATGGATTATGTTGCTTGATCAACGCTGCGATTCCAGCCACATGAGGCGCTGCCATGCTGGTGCCAGATAATAATGCAAAACTGTGTCCTGTATGTGTCAACTTTTTCAACTGATGAACTTTCTTTTATTTTTTGCAATAATCATAGGGAACTGATAATGATAATGTACCTGTTAGCATAGGTTGTAATGCACTATTGGGGCTCCATGCACCCCATATTTGGTGCCCTGGAGCAAGAATATCAGGTTTAAGTACATCAGCAGGACTTCTTTTTGTGTCAATGAAATCTGGACCTCTTGAAGAAAATCTACTAACAACTGGCGATCGCCCTTTGAAAGAGGCATCCCTTCCTTCCCCTACGGCCGCCATAGCACCAAATTCTTTAACAGTTCCATTCTCATCCCTCTTTGTCCATGCTTCATAATACTTCAATATAGCCTACAATATGTCCATGAGGTGTCAGTTGAGTGGACAAAGTTTGGCATAACCTCAAGGCACATAATTCAATTTTTCTTGTGGAAAGTAGTAAAATAGTCATTAGTGATGTTATATTAATAATAATTTCACCGTTCCCCAATTATAATTATTTTTTAATAAAAAAGTCATCCTTCTATTTATCTAATTGTTCAGATTTCAGTTCAAATAAAATAGATATATAAATGACATGTACTATTTTTTGTACCTTGGAATCAGCTACAGAAGGAATCAAGATACTAGAAATAGCAAAGGGAATTGGCTCTGCAATATAATCACCGTAGTTTGGATTTGCAGTCAGAATAAAACCCTCAAATCTTAGAGCCTTGGCAGTGGCAATAATGGCACCAAGAGTTGATGTGCCATTAGAGAAGCCCTCTGAGAAGTTGCAGATAATGATACTTCCAAACACTTTAGTCGGGTCCAAAGCTTCTGGATGTTGGCACTCTTCTATGTACTCTGGAGTCTTTGGAAATGTTCCATTTGTTTTTACTGCATCCTTAGCTAATACGAGCTTATGAAAAACTGTTCCATTTCCAAAACTTGGTCCTGTAATGTTGAGAATCTCAAGCAATATGAATGTGTAACAATTTGGAAGCTAAAAATACACAATATATGTTGAGAATGTATATAGGCCTTAAGTCTGTTTTTTAAATTTTTTTGGAATTTTCTTCTTGTTCATCCCTACCATTTTCAGTGTCTCCTTTATTCTTTCCTATCAATCTCCTTTTTATTAGTGTTAATATGCACTATTAATCATGCTAACAGTAACATGTATTTTTGTTATAAACATGGTTCTTAATTGTGGTCAACAACCGCAATTGCGATCATATTATAACAATTTTAGAGGTCTCCGTGACATCATTGCAACCGCAATGGTGGCCACATTTTCTTGCAATATAACACTACACAGCGTAAGCGCAACCGCAACCGCAATTTAAACCATCAAGGAGTCATCCAATAAATGTTAGGACACAAGAGAAAAAAATATTTTGCATGACTAAAATAGGAAGCCACTGTATTTGTTTGGACCAAAATGATGTTTAATTCTGTGTATAACATAAAAAATATTGGTGAAGGAATGCGATAATTACCTGATAGTCCAACACCATCTACTATTTGTCCATTTAAAAGAAGAATTGAAGCTTGATATCTTCTGTTTGTGTTGCAAGCAGCAACACCAACACTCCAAGGACTGAATGACACTACAGTTGAAGATGTTGGACCCTTATTCCCTGCAGCTTGCACCACAAAAACTCCTGCTTTTCTTGCAAATAATAATGAAATATCAAACATGTTGAGAAAGGTCAATGTATCTTCTGTTGGTTCATTTGGTCCCACAGAGAGTGATATGATATCTACTCCATCTAGGACAGCCTGCACAAATCAAATAATCAATCCTCAAATTTTATTCCTTCATTCTTCCTTTTGTGGTTCAACAAAGAAATGATCATAAAAATAAGAAATTTATCTCTAATTGTGTCGACAAATTTCATTTTTTCTGTATCTAATTTTCTTTGCTAGTTCAATTTTATGTTGTTATTTGAGTTGCTTGATGAATCTAATCAAAAGTTGAGAATAGTATAGAGACTTACTTGATCTATAGCTGCAACTACATCTGCTAGAGTTCCCACAGATGGGTAGATAGCCTTATAAACAGCAATCCTTCAAAGACAACAACAGATTTTTTACAAATTCGTCTTAAATCTGTCACAAACTTATTTAGCGTGTGAACTATAAAAGAGCATGTGCAAGGTTGCATGGATAAGAATAAAATGGCAGAAAACTAAGGTGTAATTCCGACACATCTTATTAAAGAAAATACTTTTATTTGAATAGATAGTGTATAGAATATAGATATAGATATAATATAAATATAAATATTCCAACACACAAAGGAATTACTGGTAAAGATCAATCTCACCTTGCACGCGGCGCCATTCCGCTGGCTTGCCCGTAGAAAAAACCGTTAACTACAACAGGAACACCAGCATTTCCAGCAGCAATAGATGCAACATGACTAAAATCAATGAAACAAAGCAAGTCCTAATTACTATTACACCTTCAACATACAAAAGAAAAACAAAATTTGATAGCACCAAAATTACCTGCCATGTCCATCAGCATCAAAGGGTGACAAAAAATCAACAGAAGCATTAAGTGTAGCCATAGCTTCAGCTCCAGCTGAAAAATACTTAGCTGAAACTATCTTTCCATTACAAGAACCAGGTGGAAAATTTGGACCAGTCTCACAAGCACCAGAAAAATGAGAGAGATTTGATTTGAAAGATTGATAAGCAAAGCTTGGATGATGTGGATTGATTCCACTATCAATAACACCAATAACAATTCCATCACCTGCATTTTTTTCTCCTCCTTCTTGTGCCCATATTCCCTCTGGTAAATGAAGAAATTCAGGTGTGTATGTTGTCATCATTTTCACTCCTCTATCTTTCTCTACCAACTTTACTTCAGGAGTACCTCTCAGTTTTTTTGCCTGAAATTTTTGGTAATGGATTCTATAACATTTGTGCATGTGCATGTACTTACTATTCGTTCTAAAATAAATGGAGTACCTGGGAAGGAGTTGTGTGGACAGAGAATCCATTGATTATGTATTTGAAACTGTGGAGTTTATTGTAACTTCCATTCTCTAAAGTGGTTTGTAGAAGCATATCATGATATGCCAATAAGTGCTTTTCATGTGCCTTAATCAAGGCTTTCCTATTTAATAAGCCATAAACAAGCAAATTAAGATAGGAAATATATATCATAGGTAAGCATACTAGAGTTTCTTTCATAGTGTTTCAAAATTGAAGTTCGAATCTTCATTTTTCAAAATAAATGTATGGCACTTTATATAGTTTTCGTTGGTGAATCAAAGAAGACATGAGAATTATTTCCGCATTTCTATGTACAATCATACTACAGGATTTTTCATCAAAATAATAATAATACAAAGCTTTTTAAACGAGATTGCAACTATCATAGCCAAATTCCTTTGTGCATTTTTTTGTTGTGCAAATCTGAATACATATTTTTTGTTTTTGTTTTATAAGAGATGTTGAATAGCATTACAGATAATTCAAACAATTGTAAAATTTTGTATTCGAATTTGAGACATGATATTCCATATAATAATATTGATATTTGTGAAACATATTTATATTGGTGAGTTAGAAGTTAAGAATAAGTTGAGTATATTTTTGAATATATTTTTAATTTGTACGTTCAACTATTCAAAAATCATACTAGTATTAAATTATGTTTAAATATTACTATAATTTTATGTTAATTTTTCAAAATATTTTTTTATGTCAACTATTAAAATATTATGATTAAAGTCAAATATTTTTAATGT
>JBBPBT010001011.1:4488551-4513835 GCA_037974875.1 Cicer bijugum
CTCATGTTTAGTATGGATCACATATACTAGTTGATGGTAAAGAAAAAAAAAGTAAACTTTAACTTTTACCTGAAAAATTATTCAGCATTCTCATAAATCAAAAATCAATTATTTTAAGCTATTTTTAAAATTTCATTTTTGAACAAAAATACATTTTTTCACCTTAATCTGCCTATAAATAAACTAACTTCAATTTCTATTTACATTTTTTTTTTATAAAAATCAACTTAAATATTCTAAAACAGTCCAACTTGTTTTCCTCAACTCAAATGACAGTAAATGTGAACAATTTTGTTTTGATGATTATTCATGTGATCAAATAGATAAAAATAAGTAAATTAATTTTTTTTAACTAAAGTATGAAAAGAGATAAATTTTAACATTTTACTATTTCAAGTTTCTATTAAAAAAAAGTTCAAGTATAAAGACGTAGGCTCAAAAAGTAATTCCTTCCTTTTTTTTTCCTCCTTCCATACATTAAAAGTGCTTGTTTGACATGAAAAAATAGGCCTAATTAATCACTAGGAAGATGATAGAAAATGATTCCTAGTTGAGAAATCATGATCCAATAATTGCCAACAAAGACAAAAACAAAACGAAAAGGGACCATTATGATATTCACAGTCATATATAGTACTACTGTATTTGTTCAAAAGAGTCACGAAATTAAGGGCAAAAGCCAAACGATTAATTTACCTTTTGCAATTGTTTGCTAGCTACATGTACTTCTCAACTCTCTTACTTTTAGTGATGCAACACTGATTTGGTACAGTTATCTGCTCAATCTTAATAAATAAATAAAAAGCACTTTTTCTTATGAATGAAGTATAAGAAAAAAACACTTTATCCGTCTAATTTGAATTTTTTATTTAGGGTGTAAATTTTTTTTTAAATAATTAATTGTGTTAAATTTTTTTATTTAGGGTGTGTTCATTTTTTAAAATTGTAAAATAATTGATAAAAGTAAAAAAAAAAAAAAATCATTTTCTTACAAATTGATTTTTTGTAAAAAAAAAATACGACAATTATGTAACTACCAGTCATAACAAAAAAGTTTCTTGAACCAAGAAAGTCTTGAGAGTTTGTTTTTTTTCTTAATAAACTTAAACGTAAAATATCTACTGCTATATAAGAAAAATAAAAGTACTATACGTCACGAAATTTTTCTTCGTGAAATGTCGCGAAGCTTATGTGTGTTGTTTATAAAAATAATAGAATGGTTTCAGTTTTATATTGGGTTGAAAACATGATGGGTCAAATATTTGACTATCCAATCAAAATCATTCGTGATGGATTCGTGTTCAATCCTCTCAAAGACATTAATAATTTCCCATTACAAAACATAGAAACTAAAGTATATGAGTAAAAATGTTTTAAAGAAGAAAAAAAAAACTAGTCATATGATATGTCTTCAAGAGGAAAATAGTTATCCTTTATATGTTCACAAAAGAAGCCAATTCAGTGCAAAAGGAAAGAAAACAAATGGAGAAAAAGCTTATTATTTGTCTGATCGTGCTTATTTTATTTGCTTCCAATCCATCATAAAAGTAGCTTAAACATTGTGGACCCAACAAAAATCAACCCAGCTCCCCATAATCATGTGCATTGTTCAATAAAGTTTATTTGGGTCATATTCCTTGAGTTGATACATACCTACCTAGTCATACTACTTCACAACATTTTTAAACCCCTCTTGTTTGTATCTGAATGTATGGATGTGTTAGAGGAAACAAATTAAGAGACAGACGTGTTTTCAATGTATGTTTAGTCGTTTACAATGTCACAAAGTTTTAGCACTTGATCACTCAACTACCCCACTATGTTTTATAGATACAATATCCCTATATAATACAAAGACATTTTCAAGAAAAATCATGAATACTAAATTGTAACATTTAGCATTTTCTTTTATAGATATTGAAATATTACACTTATGCGTACGAATCTGTGATTTGAGTAGAACTAATACTTCATTCAAATTGTTATACATAGATATTATTATACATTAGAAGAAAAAAAATTGAACATCAATTATATAATGTTGTTGCTTCATTTGAATGTGATTATGTTATCAATGTTTTCAATGCAATTATGTTTATCTCTTGAAAAGAAGACAAAAATATGGTTAAATTAAATAAAACTATTCCTTAAAAAAACCATTGGGATATTTAATATTCAATGAGCTGTTGTTTTATTTAAAGTTCATTTTATTAATTAAAAAAAATCAAAAGTTAATGTAATAAAAAAATTGTTGTAAGTTGTAAATTTTCTTCCTTTTTTTACTGTATAATGACATAAATATATTTCTTAAGAAATCAAACTCATCAAATTCACATTTTCAAGTATTTATTTGTACAGAGAGTGTGTAAATTTACCTGTGTTCACACTACATGATTGCTCCAAATTATTAAGTGAAAAGCAAGTAAAGACAGATCACATCTTTAATTCCTCGTATTGAAGACACAGACATAGTTCTATCTTATCTTATCTTTTTTATAAATGTCCACTTTTAGTCTTAGACAAGGACACTTTGCTCCCTAATCATTACATATGTCATAGTTTAGACTTAATCATAAAAATAGAATGAACCGATAAGTAGCATTTTGAAGAAGAAACGAAGTGACACTATCATTCACCAACCATTGTTGAAGTAGCAAGCGATTACCTTCTTTTATCAAACACTTCCATTAATTAATCAACTTTCAGCTGATTAGTTAGGTATTTTTATCAAACACAGCCTATGGAAAACAGCATCAAAATACTGAGAGAATTGAACCAAAATAATGCAAAAAAATAATCCCAAAAATGAATTATGAACCACAACTTTACATATTAGCCAGCTTAACAGGCATAAGACAACTATAGAGTAATTTAAGCAAAAGCTTATTGTATTTTCTTCATGTTTTTTAAACTTTTGATTGATTATATATACCTATAGACACTCTTCTCACATAATTACACTCAAAAAGTTCAACAGAAACACGAACCCTACATGATCTCTGGTTTATTATATTTGCCACCATCAAAACGAATACTCATAGCATGCCTAAGCTTGCGAACCAAGCTCCAAGAGTAGAGTGTGACTAATTGCATCAGATCCTGGGCCACTGAATTGAATCGGACCTACAGTAAAGATTGAGATCATCAGTGTTTCTCCAATACAACATAGAGCAAACTCCAACTTACAGCACCAGTTTCCAGCAAATGACTATATTTTACAAGAAAAATGTTACAAAAATATTCTTTTAATATACTTACTCAACACGTTTTTACTATTCACAAAATGGTGAGAACCACTTTTACCTACTAAGATTGTATATGTACAACTAAGTGATGCAGCATCACCTTTTTAGGTGCAGACAGAAGAAACAATAAGTGAATGAACAGGCCATGCATACCTGGACTGGTGTAGCAATTCTTTAGGGCCCACTCATCCCGCAAGGAGGCAAACTTTTTGAACGGCGCCCCTAAAAAATTCAACATGAAATGTAGTATTTGGCACAAAAGAGAATTAAAGTTGATATTATAACAGTAAGAATTACAGTATCTGATTTGCAAATACATTTTATTCCCTCCATCTTACAATGAGTGTCTTTTAAGGTTTTAACACACATATAAAGAAATGCAATAATTAGTGGAAAAAGAGAAGTCATTTTACCAAATTACCCATCTTAACTATTGATGTATTTCTCACTATTATCAATGTAAAGTATAATAATGTTTTCAAAGTTGTGTGTATAAAATCATTGAAGGTTAATATAGGAAAAAATTGATTAAAGTTGCATTGAAATTTGTAAATAACATTCATTTTGAAACGATTTCTTTTGCTAAAGTGGCATTTATTGTGAGACGGAGGGAGTATATAGCAAAATCTGGAAGAAGAAAAAAACCCTGATTTTTTGTGGCAAATTATGGATCCATAGAAGAAAATATTTTTCCCTCCCTTTCATTTCACTGTCAACCTTCTATGTGGGTTAAATATAGTTCTCGGCTTGTTACTTTTGAGGAGTAAACAATACATAAATAGATATACCTTCAAGCTCCACCATTGCTTTCTTAATCACAGGCTTGAATTTACCTGCACAGAAAATCACACAATTCATAAACAACAAAACATAAGAGAAAACATTTGAATAAATGAAATGCATAATGCGGTGGAATTTTAACATTACCAGACATTGTTAGAAGAAGCAGCTTATGACTATAGATTGTTCAGAAAATACATAGAAAAAATATTTCTTATTTTAAATATATTTATTGTCAACACCTGCGACATCACATATATAACTAGGAACTAATTTTTGTATCAACATTGAGATAAAAGGTTATTTAATGTATACAAATTCATAAAAGGTTATTTAATATATAGACTACAATGCATACCATGTCTCCTCTCCACGTCCATTAGTGAGGTAAGTGCAGTTCCACCAACAGTCCACTCTTCTACCGGAGTGCACAAATTCGCAACCTTACAATTTCAACCACAATCAATCATCAAGACAAATCTAGAAGAAATATTAAATTTAATAATCAGAAGACAGTGAAAAGAGAAGAGCATTTAGATAAGCACAGACTGATGATATCAATCCAGTCTTCCCACTTTGAAGGAGGGCACCAGCACCATAACCCAATGCATAGCAATAAGTAGAATCAAAATTAGTTGGCAAGCCACATCTCCCTTCATAGCTGCATATTTTAATAGAGTCTGAGTAACTACAAACACTAATCAATGAAATCGAACATAGTCATACCATGATCAAATGTATGGTCAAAAAATTTTCAAAAAAAAAAAAAAATAGTTGTTAAAGGAAAATTATAAAGCAGGTCCATAGAACATTTTTTTTGTTACAGAGCAACTTATATCATCAAACCTTGCAACTCCAAGACTGATCTAAATTAGATAGAGTACCCGAAAAAGTGAGATTGCCCTTTAAATCCGCCTTTATATGTGCCTTCTTGCTTTCTCTTCTCCAACTCAGTTTCAACCATTTGAATAAACATTTTCTCTGTTTCTATCTTAGCAACCTAATTGCGAACATACCAACATTGAGGCCTAGTTGAATTTCATAATGGGAAAAATAAACACAGTAAGCATAGCACCACAACACCATTAAGCACCTGAACATTTCCATGTGGATCTCTTTCAAGCATTAATTGCTCTTGAATTGGTCGAGGTAAAAATTCAAAAAGCTTTAATGACTGATCAGTGAGTTTCTTCTTCCATAACCCACCCTCATCCACAGTATCATCAGCCAGAATTTCATTGAGTTCAGAAATAAGGTGTTGGACCTGCAAACATATAGAAGATACAAATAATTATTATCAGCATGCAGTTCCATATTATTTGCCTCTAAACATCATACAGGGAGAAAAACAATTAAAATAAGTCATTTTTATGAAGAGTGATAGCTACCTCAGGAATGAAATCAATTAGACCTTCAGGTATAAGAATGACCCCATAGTTATAATTTGCCTCAGCTCTTTTAGAAATGATATCCACAATATAGTCAGTGACATTCTTCAGTGTCAGCTTCTTAGTAGCAACCTAAAATAAGATTATACTGTTCAAAGTAATGATTTGACAGAACCCCTTGGCATGTCACTGAATCAAAGTAAATAAGTTGCACAAGGAAATCATCTTTTGCTTGGGAGGGAGGAAGTGATGAATATTGAAATGTATTAGTAACTTAAGCCTCCATTAAATATCTCATCAGCCCATTAGTATTGCTTTATCAAGCTGGTCTGTTAATTTTTATATTGAAGGGGTTATTGGGATGTTGAAGCAAAATTTGAACTATAATTTTCATTTAATTCTCTGGTTACAAAGCTGTACAAAACAGTAATTTTTGCTTCAGTTACAATTTATGACAGAAATACAAGCAGTAGAGAGCCATTAGCAAACTTCAATTGAAAAATCAACATGGATGCACTTAATATTGATTTTAATAAACCCTGCACTGCCGAAACACTAGATGACATGGTCAAATTTATGACAAACCTCTTCTCCAATAATAGTAATGTTTGGATGAGTTTGTAAAGCACATTCAAGTGTAATGTGTGAAGCTGCACGCCCCATAAGCCGCACAACTGCAGACACGCGACCATATCTCACCCACTGTTTGAAACTCAGTAAAACAATAATGAACAGGTAGGGAATTGACTAATTTTCATGAATTTGTTTTCGACTCAATAAAATGTTATGAAAATATATGAATCTTTCTGCAAGAGTAAGTCATAGGCACAAATGCAATAAAAGAGAATCAGAAGTAGGAAAATCCTTAACAAGATAACATAATGCAAGAAAATTTTACGAACAAGGTATTTCTATCTCAAAAGTCAAACAGGAGTAATATTATTATTTCCTATAAAAGCATAGAACTTGAGTCAAAAGATGGCATAAGTTACAAATGAAGACTTTTTATGTATTGGAATGTTACTGTTGTCACAATAATTGTATTGCAAATTTCAAAACCAAAGAATTGAAAACATGACTTCCAATCTTTACATGTCAGAATGAGAACAGGTAATATTGGTTAAGTGGTACATTTTGTAAGAAATGGTAAGCAAATGAGTCGTGACAGAAATCAATATCCGAATATTCATGGTGATGCATTAAGATTGGTCAGTGCAACTATGTAAATATCAAATAATTAACTGCAATTTGCAATAGTCTGAAGAGTTTTAGTATACGTACAATGGTAATATTTTCCTGTTGATCGAGCATCTATCATAACATTTCCAATCATTTCTGCATAGATCTGCATTATATTAACATAAAAATGTGAACAAGGTCAGACCATGTACAAGCAGCGTTAACGGTACATGCCATAAATTATATACAGTTCAAGGAACATATAGGGGTTGAAGAAAGAAACCATCGAAGTTATAGGGTTTAGTTCTTTTGGTATAGGAGGAGGAAATAGAATACTAAAAATAATAAAGCTATATTGATATAGATGTAAATATGTTGGATGTGATTACAAAAGACAAAAGCATCAATCCCTATCCTTATTTATACATATAGTAGACTACTGCTAGGCTAAATTAAATAAGAGATAATCAAAGAATATTCTTAATTACTCTAAGATATGATCAACATGTTATAATGTTTTTCATATATACACCCTCTCAGGCTAATGTTTGCTAATCTTTAAAGTTGTTATACATGTATTATGTACCAATTAGAAAAGAATAACCAAACGATATATATTTGAGATTGGAGATCGGCAATGCCAAGTCATGGAAAAAAGATGGGGCTAGAGACTACATTAGGAGAAAATGTAGAGGCCATGTCGCATAAGGAACAAGAGTCAAGACAAACTGCAACTACGACAAAAATCTAGACCACATTACACCTAGGACAATGAAAAGTCAAGTCACAAAGGATGATACTTGTTTTAGCTATAGATTTTAGTCATGTACTATGGAAGGGGTAAAGAATAGTTAAAATAGCAGAATTATGAGCCTGCTGGTTCTAGCTTTATGATGAAAAAATATTATTGTTTTGAAAACTTACTTCTAATTTCTTTTAGAGTGCATGCTTAAGAAGAAAAACCCGAATCCGAGAGGAAAAAACACAATCTTTTTATTATCTTGAGAAGCTACATGTAGTAGCTTCTAAAGAGAACTATAATCATAATTACTTTCGTAAAAAAGTGTTTTTTATAATTGTAATCAAACAAAAAATAAGCTCTATATCGACATTGGCTTGAATGATATGTTCAACATGATTCTGATAGATAAAACATTGACCCTTGTTTATATTAGTACAAGACTCATAAACTTAATCAAATAATGTATCATGAGATATAAGGAATTTTGAAACGCAATCCAAAAAGATAATATGACTATAAATTACTCAACATATATAATCTACAACAACAACAACCAAGTCTTATCCCACTTAAGTAGGGTCGACTACATGAATCAAACAATACCATAACATTCTGTCATATTTGATATCTATATCTATTAAAATTCAGTGCATGCTTTAATTATTCCTTGATTGTGCAACATTCTAGGCTAATTGTTAGTAGTCCTAGTCAATACAACTTCGTAGACATTGAATGTATTTATTGCAGATCATTTTAAATAGGAAGGTGTGTGATCTCATTAGAGACACAAGAAATACACAAATTACTCATATTTTACATAATATCATAGCAGGTTTCGATTTTGTGACCCGTCTATGTGTTTCACTAACGCTGCCGGCGGCAGCAAATGCCGCTGGCAACACCACTTCTTTCAGTCTTTCAATTTTTTTGTCTTCATACAGTTATCTGTCACCGTCAACTCCGGCCGCCTTTCTAGCAACCAGCCACAACGCTATAGCTGCCTCAAAAGTGTTGCCTTCAGTGTCTGTTTTTCCGGTGAATTTTTTTCTTTCTTTCAAACACAGTTGTGCTTTACACCAGCTGTCACTGTTTTGTTTTGTTTTTTTTTTACTGTTACAGTTGTGCCAACACCAACTGCCTCTTTTCTAGTGCGCATCAAAAACCAACAAACACCGCCGCGCAATCCTCCAGCAAGCACGACGGTGCTTTTCCTGTCGCCAACCGACAAAGCACACGTTGTCATCTGCGTCCGTCTTCTCTATGTGTGGATCCCACACGCCTCCACCAAATGTGTGCTTGAGAGCGCATGCACCTGTCTCCGACCACTTTATGCGGGTCTTTTCACGATTTGGTGATTTTTCAGCAACCTTTCATCTTTCAACTCCTTCTTCTGCATTGTATCTACAAATGTGAGAACTTAGTTTCATGGAAAGAGACGATTTGCTCAGACAATCATTCTATTCCCACAGATGAATCAAATTAGTGGCGCTTTTTTTCCCACCGACGATCAACCCGGTTGTGACTCTATTCTCACATATGAATCATACTAGTTGCGCGTTTTATTTCCATTGATGATCAATCCAGTAGTGACTCTTTCACATATAAATCATTAATGGTATCTTCTCTTCTCAAACTAGTCCCACAGGTGTCAACCTTAGTTTTTTTTTTTTTTTTGTGATAAAACGTTTTGATGTAACAAGCTTAAAGCATAGTACGCTTTAGCTTGAGGGGGAGTGTTAAAATTAGTGTATGTTTTAATTATTCCTTGATTGTGCAGCATCCTAGGCTAATTGTTAGTAGTCCTAGTCAATACAACTTCCTAGCCATTGAATGTAATTATAGCAGCATCGTTATAAATAGGAAGGTGTGTGATCTCATTAGAGACACAAGAAACATAGAAATCACATGATTGTTACACCAACTCATTAATTTCTAAGTCTTTTTTCATAGTTTCTTTTAAAGTTTTACCCAATATATATAATCAAGATATAATAAAATATTTTTCATATACTCTAATGGTTATGGAAGTGCTCAAAGAAAAAAGTTGACTATAATGCAAGGACTAGCCTAGACATCATTTTGTTTGGCAAATTATTGGTGATCCAAAGGCAGGATTACATTTTTGAAATGTTAAAATATTAAGATTAGACCAATACAGAATTATAAATCCATAGCTTTGTTCACCTTGCATGCAGTATCAAACCCGAAACTAGTGGGCACTTCTTTGCATTTCAAATCACCATCAATGGTTTTAGGGCACCCGACCACACAAGTTTTTATACTTTTGCTCCTGTATAAATCCAAATTAATTAATCAAGTATAGTTCAACAAATAGGAATGCTTCCATATTCGTGGAAGGTTAGCATTTTTCTTCTCATTTGTATAAACAAAATAAACTTATATAATAACTAGACAGCTGAAAGAGCTGAAAGCCGTCAAGGTAAATCATAAACTAACAAGATACAATTGAATTAACAAAGATTACATGATGCCCTCCTCCCCCGCAAAAATGAAGACTGCCCTGTTCTTAGCCATAAATCATGCCGTAATAAAATTATATTTGCAAAAAACCTGAAATACTCAGCAAGGAGGCATGCATTTGTGTTTGAGTCATCTCCACCAATAACAACAAGCCCATCCAAGTCTAGCTTGAGAACTGTTTCTTTGGCTTGTTTAAACTATGCATGTAAACTAAAATACATTAACCTTCGTACTAAAATATGCATAAGAGATCATAGAAACATTCCGTATAGCATATAAACTGGCCAACCTGTTCTGGAGTTTCAATCTTGTCCCGCCCACTGCGAATCATGTCAAAGCCACCCTGCCAACAGAAAACTTTATGTGAGTTGTCGCTAAATATCATGATTCTTAGAAAGAAAAAAAGGATTTGTTACAGTAGAAAAAAGAACACTTGAAAACATCTGCATGTAATGAGCTAGAAATAGAAAGCATCTGAACTTGTCAAGTCAAATGCATCAAGTTTAGAGCATCAGAAGTACAACACAACAGTAAAAAACATATATCTATCCCACAGAACCTTCGAAAACTGAATTTGTTTTTTACCAGTTGCACAGATGAAAAATGTGAAGCTCCAAAGATGAATGATACAAGAAACAAATTTTCACAAGAACTATGAAATTAAAATCAGTACAGAATTGTCGAACTACAAATATAGAAAGTTCAAAACTCGTAACTAAGAAAATAAACCTGATTTCTATAAGGATAAATATAGTCTGAGGTAAGTTCAACGTATTTGCACTTCATGATTCCTGCAGGACCACCCCTAAAACCATACAATGTGCTACCTTTTGCTCTGTCTTGTAGGTAATCTAAAACAAAATTAAACGCACAAATTGAAAACTAACCACAAAAATTCAGGAGATAAATTATGATGATTACCACCAAAATTGATTCTGTTAAATTGAAAAACTATCCTTACCGAAAATTCCAGAAATCACATTGTGACCTCCAGGAGCTTGACCACCGGACAAAACCACACCAATCTTCAGCTTTTGACTAGGTTGCACCGTGTCCGAACCACTCGGAACCAGCATCGCCGACGGTTGGCCGAACAGGTTCGGAAACAGTTTCGCGATTTCATCTGCAGAAACGAAAAAATCGTAAAAAATAAAGAGAAATCGGGAAATTGACGAGAAATTGAAAATTGTTGGATGAAGGGGAAAGTGAAATACCAGGATTGCCAGCAGCGGAGCTTAGAGGACCATCGATAATCTTGAAATGAGTTTTTAGAACGGAAGGAAGAGGGAGAGTGTGGAAGATACGACTGTTTTGAACTTCGCTGTAAACGGAAGCAAATCGGCCGGTGACTGAAGGAGGAACCACCGTGTCAACGGAGGAGCCGCCGTTAATTGTGAAAGACGGTACCATTGTTTTTTGTTTGTGAATGACTGAGACTCTTTTACTGACGACGACGACGACTGTGATCAATGCAAATTCTATTTTTGTTTTTATGGAAATGATCGATGCAAATTCAAGTGGTTTACTGATCGCGGGTGGGAATAGCTAAGTTCAGGTCTAGCCTACAATTTATTTTTCACCTAAATTTAGTCTACTATCTATCATATTTGTTTTTTTATCTGATTTGACCTTTTTAATAATATGGTCTGACTTCGAAATCTTTTTAAAAGTGTTTTTAAACGAAATCATTATTACCTCTTAAATAAATAAATAACAATTGACAACATTTACCGAATATACGTCAGGTCAGGCCATAAATAGGCTAGGCCTTATTCCCATCCCTACCTATCAAGCAAACATTCAGTAAAATAAATGAGAATTAATAAATAATACATAAATAAATTATTTAACACAATTAATCTTTATAATTTCAATATAAAATTTAGTTTATATTTTATTCTTAAAAATATAAATTATTTTTTATATTTCATTTTAGGCTGGAGTAATCGACTAATGCCACCTTCTATACACACGTTAACATATTCCATACACATGTTAACAAGAGAACTTGAAAAAGTGGTACATTTCCTTTTGAGAAGGGATTTTGATATTTTATTTCTAGATAGATATGTTTCAAATGGTTAGAAAAGTTTACTCGTTTGCTAAATGTTTTAAAATAAAATGTCTCAATAATATGGAAAACTACTTCTGTCAGTTTCCAAACAAAAAACTTTATTAAATATTTTAAAATGAAAATTTACTTTTTTATGATTGTAATTAAGTACTAGTAATAAATAACTTTTGTTTGATATTAAATTTTTAAAAGATGAGTTATTATTTTATGTAGACTTAAAAATGTTTTTTTTCTCTAAATTGTTTTTTATTTAAGTTTAGTTTTTTTGGTACATTTAAGTTTATTTTTACTAAATTTGTTTTGTAAGTTTGATTTACTTATTTTACGTTTTTTCAAAATTAATCACACTTATTAAATACGTTAATATATCATGAATACTTATACATATAATAATAGACCTCTTGGAATATAGGTAAACATTTAAAAGACCGTATAATTTTCATAAACACTAGTAATATTTTTTTGACACTTGTCATAATTTTTACATTAAAAAAGGTCTAGTCCTCTTTGTACTCTGATTTTGCGAATTCAAGCTGTGATTAAGGTTAACTGGAAGGTTGAGTTTGTTCATACAAAGCTGGAAAATAATTGTGTTGTCTGGTTCTAACTTTCAGTCTCGTTCATATATCCTTCGACACTTTTAGCATGGATCAACCTCTTTCAGGTGTGGTTGATTTACTCTAAGATTGCTTTGGATATCATTTTTCCGTTTAATTACTTGTTTTATTTATTTATTTATATAAATAATTCACACAATTGTAAGTTATTGAATTTGAATTCAAATATGACGTCTATCATCATAATATAGATATTTATCATTAAGAAAGACTAACTATTATTTAGGATTTTTACTGCACCAAAAAATAAACCATCAAATTTCCATTTTAAGAATGTATTTTATCTTGCTACTCTAATTTCTAAATTTTTAAAAACAACTGTTGTTATATCACAATAATTTTCCATCAAAAATATTAAATTAATATTAGAGTGCAAAGGTTGTGATACAACAATCTTAATCATTTAATGTTATATTGTATTATAATATTATAAAATATAAATAAATAAAATAATCAAAAAAAAAGATGAAGTATTAATTTTTAATCAGACACATCAACTATTAATTTTATTTATATTTTATCTAAAAAAGAATTCAATTTTTAATCAACAAAAATAATCTAACTAATTAATATCCTAGCAAATTATAATTCAATATTATATAGTTATTTGAGGTCGCAATGAATTATAATTAAATTTATAGTATCAATGGATTATCTTTATTCTCTTAATATTAATAATATTAAGGGGTTGTTCGTTGCCACCCATCCTAGAAGTATACTTCCGAATAATAATGTTTTGAAAATATATTTTTGGATAGATATATGAATTTTTAAAAACTTGTGTGAAAAAAGAAGTTATCTTGCTTATTTGTCTCAACTCCTACATAGTTAGGGGTCAACAAGATAAAAGTGGACCCATTGCAAAATAGCACTCAGTGTCCCATCCTTTTTTGGGTAGAGAACCAAACACGGTGTCAGTGGGACAGGGCCTTCAAAGTTCACTTAAATTTTTAAAGATGACATTAATATTAGAAGGTAAATTGTTTACACGTTTTGGAGTTTTGTTGGTGTGACAAAATTAATTCAAAATTTGCATATTCAATGTATATTTAAAAAGGACATTTTCTTTGGTACCTTCTAAATAAGTTTGTTTGAAATCTTCAATGTTTCTGAAAATATAAATATAAATGATTATTTACTTCAAAGTTTTTTGTCTCTTTATTAAGAAGTAAATTTTAAAGAATAAAATTAAATAAATGTGTTGACAAATTAAATTGGCATATATTATTATATAGAAAAAGCAAAAATATTAACAGGACAGCCTATTGTATTTGTATGTATCGCCCGACTTTCGCTTTTGCTTTATCACTTTACCTTTCTTTATTGTGAGTTAGTAAAAATAATTATAGCTACATGTGCTTCAAGGCAATGCATAAACAACTTGATTGTTAAACATGCTATTTTACCTTAATGATGCATAGAAACGAGGATCGTGTTTCTCTCAAATTAGCTAAGTAATCGATTATAATCCACATGCTAATCACCCACTTACATCCTTTTGCTTTCTCTACCAACTTTGCTGCCTTGTGCTATGTACCATACAAAGAAGAATCTCTTAAAGAGATTCTTAGTTAGCTGTGTGTATCTTTTGCTTGATTTTCACCATAATTAGACTTAACAACCACTACAACTTACACACACACACACACACAAAATCAATTAATGCAATTGAAATTTCTTTTTCTTTTCATTAATCATGCAACTACAATTTCAATTAACAAGAAATCAGAGGAAAAAAATGCTTGAAAGTATAACTTATTTGGATAAGACAAAGATTTAGACATTTTTAGCTAAAGTAATTAATTTTTTTTAGTATAATCATCTTTGTAAAATGATCATTAACACATTTTGATTAAGAGTGACTTCTTCCTTCCTCAATTTAAAAAAAAAAATGCTTTAATAATTAATATTTTAAACTCAAAGAAAATTAGTGTGCTAACTAGCTAGCTCTTTGTTAAAGAGGCTTCATGACCCCTCTCTTTTTCCATACTTATTGATAAGATTTCAAAACATGGACCACCTAATGCTATCCTAAAAGGGTTAAGGTCATGATATGGCTAGTTAAACATAATGATTTATTTTCCTAATTAACTATTGATATACATGTTCCCAATCTACACTTCAAACTACCACCTAATTTAGTTTTGAATGTTCCAAGTTAATTAAACATAATGATTAAATGCACCTATGTGTCCCACTTGTCAATTGTGCATAAGTGATTCTTTTTGCACAAAATTTCCCTTCAAAGTATTGTCATTGTGTCCTACAATGAAAGCTTCAAAGCAACATAGAGGATACAAGGCCTTGTGTTGTAGTAATAGATTTAGTATTTCTTCTTCGGAGGAAGCAGAGAGTTCTTCAGCCTCTAGTAGGTTCCATTCTGTTTCAACACTAGCACATGCCATGGTACAAGAGAAACTTGACCAAATGATAAGAGAAAAAGTTGAAGCTAGACATGTAGATAGAAGAAGGGAGAAGAGAAGGGAAGAAACTAAGTTTGTTGTAATGTTGGCAATGGAAAAGTGTTCTTATGATCCTAGAGAGGATTTTAGGGAGTCCATGATGGAGATGATAACTGTGAATCGTCTTCAAGACGCCAAAGATCTTCGTAGTTTATTGAACTATTATATTTCAATGAATTCGGAAGAATACCATAGTCTTGTACTCGACGTATTTCATGAGGTTTGTAGTTTTTTGTTCTTATCATGTAAATGTCAATGGTAACAAATGTGTAATTGCCAACTATTTCATGCACAAAAACCACAAGTATTTGTTTGCTTTTACTTCTAGATGTCTTTTTTTTTGGGTCTGATTCGGTTTTAGAAGTCTATTATCGTGACATGGAGTTTGACATCAAATTAATATATGGCTATAAAGTGACATATTTTTGGAACACCATATTCTTCAACAACTATATATTTTTAAACTATCACCGACTAATCTCAACCTTTTTTTTTACCAAATCTAAAAAAAAGTATAATAAATTTGATAAAAAAATAATAATTTTAGAATATTTTTTGCAGATTTTCGTGTTTCCTTTTTTCTAAAAGCTCTCTCGTGGTTTGACCTTTCTTCTTTTAATATTTTTTTATATTCATGTATTGTTTAATCTATTTTGGCCCTTTCCAAAAAAAATTGTGAAGTTCGGCCACTTCTTTTACAATGAGGATAAACTCCATTTTTCACAGACGGTTACTATTTTGAATTTTGTCTTTTGTTTTATATAAAAATTATAAATATTTTTGTTAAGTTAGTGTTTTAGGCCTCAAAATTTTGGTTTAAAAAAAATTCAATTTAGTTATAAATATACAATATGAATTATATTATTATAGATTTTCACATAGTTCAATTGATTGTAATAATGTCTCATATCCAACTTGATCAAGGTTCAAATTTGAATACAACAAATATTTTTTAAAAAAAGTTTGGATTATTTTTAAAAATTTAAATGACTTAAAATGTTGGTTTGGCACAGTGACTTATTAGGGTTTTAGTTTCTTTTGGGATTTAACATTTTTTTAAAAAAATAAATAAAAGTGCAACTAATTGATAAAGACGTGCGAGGGGTTTTGGTTTAAACAAAATTAAGTTTACGGCAAATTAAAAGAATCTCAACTGACAAAATGCTGTATTACATTGTGGACGATTGGATGATGAATATTGAATAAATAAATAGCCTCAATTATTTTCCTCTTGAACCAATTTTTGATTATTGCAGTCCAATGATTGGTTTTGGATTAGTATTTACGTATTATTTTTTTATGAAGTATGGATTATATAATAGTTATGTACACTGTACATTAGGTGTCAAGAAGAAGGAATTTGTAGGAGTAACGGATATTCGTTAATTTGGAATTAAGACAGTCACGCCAGTTATGTAATCTATGGATATAAACTATTACAAGTGTTGGACTGACTATTCACTGTTTATTTAAAGCCTATTTGCTCTTTCTTATCCACATGTTTTTTTATAGAATGAGCCAATTTAAGGTTCTTCGCGCACTAACATTTTCAGATAAATAAGTTTCACCAAAATATGATGCGATCGTCATTCACAATATGAATATTAGACAAATTCTGAAGTGAATTGATATTTAAAAATTACTTTAAATTTTAATAACGATTAATAATATTTTAAAAATATATAAATTAATATTTTTTTTTATTCTATCGAGAAAGTTGTCTATTAAATATCAATTCGATAAATATTTATTTGACCATTCTCTCGCAATAACGCAAAGTTAATGAAATTCAGACACCTTGTTTTATGCATACACAAATTGAATTTCAAGTTGATTGATTATTGGTATTCATGGTTTATTAAATTATCATCTAGAATTAATTAATTAGATGGGAAATAGTCGTAAGAAATTTGGGCAATTCTAGGCGTGGGCTCAAATGGCCATTGGCTTTTTGACTTCTTCGCCGAGGCCGGCGGCCAGCAAAAGATTTGAACAAACAACAATGATGGGAATCACTTCAAAAATAAAATAGAATTTCATTATTTTTTTCATCTTCAAAAATAAAATAAAACTTCATTATTTTTTTTCATAATTATTGCAAAAACTTACGAGTTTACGGTACTAACGAACACACACACAAAAATCATGAGTGATAAAATAATTAATGAAAGTGGACTCAAGAGCAAAGTAACATGGTCAATAGTGGGAATGGATCCCTCCTGTTTTTCAACATAAGTGAGTAATGTATTGATATTCTTTATTCAATCAATATTTTGAATCATAGAGAAAAACGTCTAAAAGTACAATTAGAAAAATAATTTTTTGAGATAAATACCTTCCTTTTTTTGGTTTTTTTTTCAATTATCAATTTTTGTGAACTTGAACGGGTTTGTGTAATAATATATTTGACTTTGATCAAATCAACAATTTTGTTTAGGTTTTTAGAATTAAAATTTGTCAACACATATAAATCATCTAACTAAAATTAAATTGTTCAAATTTCAAATTTGAATTTTTATTATTTTAAATTTAAAATTTAAATTGTTTCACACGTGCGTGATTATACTATAGTTAAAAGGGGTGATTATAATTAATCCCAATTCAAAATGGGCTCAAATTTTTTTGTCATGGCCTTCTGAAATAATGAGGGAGCTACCTTAAGTCCAAATGACAATATTGTCCATTGGTATTGGGCATTAGGAATGCATAATGCTGTTTTGTAACGATCCTTAGGATCAACACCCAATTGCCAAAATCCTGACTTCATGTCAAACTTTGAAAAGATCTGAGCATCTTTGAGAAATATGTTTAGTGAAGAGGTTTTCGGAATATGAAATTTATCATCTTTCAGAAAATGATTAAGAGGTTTATAATCAATTACCAATCTCTTTTTTCCTCTTATTTTTTCAGATCTCTTTTCCACATAAAATACTTGGCAAACCCATTCAGATTTCTTGGGCTCTATCAGTCCTAATTTGAGCAGCTGATTGCATTCTTCCTGAGCCAAAGCTAAATCTGACGGGCTCATTCCTGGATGAGTAGCTTTGGTTGGATTGATATCTTCGTTGAACTTGAAGGGAAGTTGGACAAAATAGTCTTTATTTGTCCATAACGGTTTTGGATGAGAAAATTCTCCATGATTGTCTGCACAAAGCTTCAGCAGTTTGGATTTGATTTCTTCATACCAAGTAGGAACTTCAGAAAGGGAATAAAACTTTAATATTCCTGAATAGGGCTTAAATTCTCGCTTGTATTTGATTCATGTAGGGAGAATCTAAAGCCTATTTACTGCTGAATAAACATCCATTCCCACAACAATATCTTTATTTGGGAGGCTGCTACCAATAACTTTTATCCAAACTATGCATTTTAGGAAGAATCTTATGCCAATCTTTTCTTTTGTAATCAAATATGTTCTGAAAGTTTTGCCATCTGCTGCTACAAAGTATGCAGCATGTTTCGCCCATGCTTCTGTAGGGAGGATGCTTGGGTTCATCATTGTTATCTGTGCACCAGTATCCATGTATGCTATAACCTTCTTGGGATGAGAAAACTTTGAGGCGAGGATATGGATCTCAACACAAGGGAGAGGAGGAGTAGGTAAGGTGCTTCATACTTCTTTGAATGAGTAAATAGGAAAACGTTTGTCATCTCCTGATTCAACAAATGATACCTCATCTGAAGAAGAGTAATCTGAAGAGGAGTCTTGAAGAGCATAAATCGTCTCTTCATCGACAAAGCTTTGTTCAGAAAACAAGGATTCTAGATCGCATTCTAGGGGCTGAAGGGAGTTGATCATCTTGGCGGCCTTGTTGGTTTTGTTGGGACATCTTTTAGAAAAATGTCCTTTTTCTCCACAAACAAAGCATCTTTGATTTTCCTTTTTCCCTCTAAATGGCTTTCTTTTAAAAAACTTCAAAGCTTTCCTTTTCCTTACTTTCTTGAAAATTTTGGAAGGTTTGATGTAATTACATGTGTCTTTTTTTTGTCAAATATCTAATATATAAATTGTCAAATTAATTATTGTTTTGGAGTAGACTTCAACCAACTAAAGTGGACTAAAGCGAGCCTCAATCCATTGCCTAACAAATTAATTAACTTTACCGTTGAAAAATCTCACGCATCTGCATCACAACCAAGCACACCTCTATGGTCGAATCCTTGTAGTTTGATGAGCATCGAACGAATTTTTTGTAAAAAATGGTCACATATTTCAAATGTTCTTACTTAAAAAACTATTAGTACACCGCACTCCTTCAACTCTTATTAATTTGAGGGTATAAATATTTTCAAGTACACACTAATGAGAGTTGCTTGTAATTCATCTTTTCTAACTTATTTTTGATCGGCATTGAACTTGCACTTTGAATGTAGTATATTTACTATCACTATAGTGCTATATTCATTAATTTGTTATTAATAATTTTGATCTCTAAATAAAATGACATTAATCAACAAAAATTTAAGATTGTTTAATGTGAGTTGTATTTGATTAGACATAACAACGAGATAAGACATATTTTATCACTCGCACTGCTCTTATTTATTCGAAGAAAACACACACTTAACGTTATTGTATGTTGGAATTGATATTTGAATCTCCATTTTTGTATTTGATAGTCGGATTTATCTACTATTTTCATACATATAAAATAATATTTATTATTATAATGAATATAATAAATTAATAGTTATTAAACAATAAAAATAATAATACTTTTAGTAGTGGGATGGGTTCGAGAGCTGATAACTACACCCTACTCGACTACCACCTTTCGAATTTTGGAGAATTTCTACATTCCACATAAAGCAAATTTTCTCATTAAAACTATAACAGATTCAAATGAATAGCAAGGGATGGGAATTCTACAAGACAAAGTGAAAGCCATATTTTGAAAAGAAAGATATATAAAATGAGGTATCTAATAAATATAAAGAAATAACATGAAATTTTGTTGTTTGAATAATTAAAAAATTGAAAGTCTTAAAAAATAAATATAATCATTTGGGTTTGGAACCAGAAAGAGAAATTTTGTTTGTACACTAAGAAAGAGGGAGTGAGCTCAAATCCTGAATTCAATAAATAAATACTCCTTACCGTTTCCTCTCTCTCTCTCTCTCTCTCTCTCTCTCTCTCAAGTTTGAATCTATCCTTCGAATTTGTCTCAGTTGAGTTAAGTTCAATTTTATCTTTATCTTATCTTTCACACACTTTCTTCCAATTCCTCTCTTTTGAAATTTGAACAAAATAGTTTCCAATTATTTTCTTTCTTTCTTTCTTTCTTTGTACACTCACAATTTCCTTTGTTTCCTCCCGGCCATGAGCTGTACTCTATTACTAACCACCTCACGGGATCTCTCTTAACTCTGATCCGTTGCAACCGATTCGATATGAGTCAACTCGGTCTCATATTGCAAGAATCTCAAAGAGAAGCAAGAACCATTCTCGGTTTATTAACTCAACAAATGGACGCCGTTGACACACGTACAAGAAGGAGACGGACTCTCAAAGAACGATTCAAATTCACCGGAATCGGATGCTGCGGAGCCGCCTGGGTTTTCCGTCCCGTTCTCCGTCACGAACATCAACAACAAGAGGAAGCTACAGAGGAGCAACAACTACCGGTTCAAGATCCGGACCCGGTCGAACCCGAATGTGTAGGACCGGGTCCGTCTGGTTCCGGCATGAATCTTGCGGCGGCGTTGGCGGCGGAGCGTCAGATGAGAGGGTCGGAGGAGGGAGGGACGCCGTGGAGGGTGTCATTAATGAGACTGTTAGAAGAAACGGAAGTGGAAACGGCGGTTGTAGAGGGGAATGATTCGGTGTGCTGCGTGTGTATGGGAAGGAAGAAGGGTGCAGCGTTCATACCGTGTGGACACACTTTCTGTAGAGTGTGTTCGAGGGAAATGTGGGTGAATCGAGGGACTTGTCCCCTTTGTAATCGTTCCATTCTCGAGATTCTCGATATTTTCTGAAATCAAATTCATAACCCTCTTTCTTCGATCCCCATTTTCCTCTTTCTCTTCTGTATTTTTTCCAAGGAATAAAAATGCTGATATTTCATTTCACGTCTAATAACATTAGTATAGTTTTAATTTCGTTAATCAATAATTTTTTAGATTTTCGCTTTATCTTACGTTCAGTTATAGTAGTGGGGACCTAAACAATGGGAAGCATCGTTTTATTTTTATTTGTTTGAAACTGATGCAAATTTTAAGTTGAATTAAGTAACCATACACTAATATTTAAAAATGACGTGGAATTAAACTTCACTTTTTAAGTAACCATACACTGATATTTTTAATTGCGAAATAATTAATATTAGGTTGACATTCTTGTATTTTTTTGCAAATGATTATTCGTAATATATAGCTAGAATCTTTTTAACTTAGACTAATATTTATTTGATCACATTTAATTGATGTTTTTGTCGTAATCTTATTTTAAGAATTGAGTTGCAATTTTTTTCAAATATAAGAGGCGTGGTTTCCTTTAATGAGTCATGGGAAAATTTTCAAAGAAGTTGTGCACTCGTGTTCAAATTTATGATGACTAACAGGAAACAAGTAAAGAGGAAAAGTAATGCTACGTTGAAAATTCCATGATAGGCTCTCATCAATTCTTTTCAGATATGTTATAAAACATTCAAATTTTATTGTTTACAAGTTTTATTTATATATTTTCTTATAGTGTTTTATTATAATTAAGGAGAGACATGTTTCCTAAGTTTTTATAATCTCAATTGAAGGGAATCTGTAAAGAAAACTCAATGATATGAAAAATATAATTCACTAATAAAATAATGACAAATAGTCAACCAGTGAAAGACATAATCAATACGGCATGAATAAAATATAAAGATAATCGATTTAATATGGACTAAATACGCGAAACTAAAAAACATGAATAGATAAATGGAAATAATGTCCATTTAAAAAAATTGGGGGCGTCTAATATGGGTTTCTAAAAAAAATAGTCCAAAGGTGAACATTCATATTTTTAGTAATAATTAAATTTTATAATAATAATAAAAATGAATAACAAATATAATATATTATTAAATTTTACTAAAAGTAGCGATGTTCACCATTAAATCATAACCGTATTACATATTCCCTTCACAATTGAAATAAAAAAATAAATATTTAACCTCACTGCAATATGCACAATATTGATATATATATTAATGAACAACAACAATAATATGAAAAATGAATGATTAGATAGATAGAAAAAAATGACGACAGATGCATATATAATGATTTAAAACTCAATATTTATTATATATATAAATACATATACCTTTAAAGAAGAAATGATATCTATTAGTGATGTGTTTTTTTCCATTTCTAAAGAACAACTTGATATGGTTCTAATAGTCATAGTTCACTTTAAGGATCGTTCTAGGTCGAAAACTTACAAATTTGAGCGAAAATCGCGTACAGCTGCAGAATGCGATAATCGGTGCTGTGAAACTCCGATTCGGCCGATTCCAAAACGAGGTGAAAGATGACGTTCTGAAACGCAGATTAGGCTTTTGAAACACCGAAAAACAGTATATAGAACTCGAGATATGAGCGTAGGCTACTGATCACGAAAATTGGAAGAATTGGGGTATTAGGGTTTGATGTAAAGGAAACTCAATATTATTATTCAGCAAATAAACCAAGAACAAAATGGTGCCACAATCTAAGGATTGATAAACCAAGAAGAACGCCACAAGGGTTAACAACCTTGATAAGTTCTAGATGAATTCTTTCAAGAACTCTAGAGAGCAAAGCCTCACAAAAATAATATTCAAAATCTCCTTATGAAAAATAAGGGTTTGCCTTTTATAATGGCAACTCCTAAAAAGTTCTCTAAATTTGGCCCAACTGAAATTTTTACAGTTACACCCAAATTTCTTATTAATTTAGTCTATTACTTTAATTAAAACTAATATTAAAATTTGATAACACATAAATGCCGCCTTCATTCCTTAACTTCTTCAATTTGGGTTAAGCAATTGACTATCTTGGGCTTCAATTCTTCATGAGTTGTACTTGCTTCAAATAAAGTGGCTATCAAGTTATTTAGAACCTCCTTCGCCTTCTTTGACCTTGCTCTTGTCATTGGGGTTCCAAGACCTTGAATATCCTCTAGGCTTTCTTCCTTGGTTATGCATTCTATGTCCTCATCATTCCCTCCTTCTTGAACTGAATTTGCCCTCAAATTGCAATCTTCTTCAGCTGCATCATAAAGAGACAAATCAGCCACATTAAAAGTAGGACTAACACCATACTCGCCTGGAAGATCTATTTTGTAGGCATTATCATTAATTTTGGACAGCACTTGAAAAGGTCCATCTCCCCTTGGTTGGAGCTTAGATTTCCTTTGAGAAGGAAACCTTTTCTTCCTTAAATGAACCCAAACCCAATCACCTGGTTCAAACACAACCTTTTTCCTTCCTTTATTAGCTTGTCGAGCATAGCTATCCACTTTCTTTTCAATTTGTGCCTTTACCTTCTCATGTAATTTTTGAACATATTCAGCCTTAGCCTTCCCATCCTTATGAATTAGAATAGAACTATTTGGCAAAGACATTAAATTAAGAGGGGTAAGAGGGTTAAAACCATAAACAATTTCAAAGGGAGAATAACGAGTAGTGCTATGAACAACCCTATTATAGGCAAACTCAACATGAGGCAAACATTCTTCCCATGTCCTAATATTCTTTTGGATTACAGCCCTAAGAAGAGAAGAAAGAGTTCGATTTACTACCTCAGTTTGGCCATCAGTTTGTGGGTGGCAAGTCGTGGAAAAGAGAAGTTTAGTTCCAAGCTTACCCCAAAGTGTCCTCCAAAAGTGACTAATGAATTTAGTGTCTCGGTCACTCACAATGCTTCTAGGTACACCATGAAGTCTAACTACTTCTTTAAAGAACAAATCTGCCACGTGACAAGCATCATCCACTTTTCTGCAAGGTATAAAGTGAGCCATCTTGGAGAATCTGTCCACCACCACAAAAATTGAATCTTTTCCGCTCTTAGACCGTGGAAGACCTAAAACAAAATCCATAGACATATCAATCCAAGGGGAGTTAGGTATTGGTAAAGGAGTATACAACCCATGAGGCATAACTTTAGACTTAGATTTCTTACAAACAATGCATCTTTCACACAATTTGCGTACATCACGTTTCATGTGTGGCCAATAAAAATGTTCATGCAACATGTCTAAAGTCTTTTGTACTCCAAAATGTCCCATTAATCCCCCCTCATGTGCTTCCTTCACAAGCAAATCCCTAATGGAACTTTTCGGCACACATAACCTTTTTTCTTTAAATAAATAGTCATTATTCTTAAAATACCCATTTTGGGAAGCATGCACACAAGATTTATATATTTGAGAAAATTCGGGATCATGTTCATACAATTCCTTAATTACCTCAAAACCAATAAACTTAGTTTCAAGAGTAGAGAACAAAACATACCTTCTTGAAAGTGCATCAGCAACAACATTTGACTTACCTTTTTTATGCTTGATCACGTACTGAAATTGCTCAAGGAATTCAACCCACTTGGCATGTCTTTTGTTGAGCTTACATTGACTCTTTAAATACTTCAATGATTCGTGATCACTATGTATTACAAATTCCTTTGGTAAAAGATAGTGCTGCCATGTTTGTAGTGCTCTCACTAATGCATACAATTCTTTATCATATGTAGGGTAATTAAGGGCAGCACCATTAATTTTCTCACTAAAATAAGCAATTGGATGCCCCTCTTGCATTAAAACAGCCCCTATCCCCACATTTGATGCATCACATTCAATTTCAAAAGATTTAAAGAAATTAGGCAATGAAAGAATAGGTGCATGAGTCAATTTTTCTTTGAGGGTAGCAAATGCTTGCTCCTGTTTTTCACCCCATTTAAATCCCACATTCTTTTTAATTACTTCATTTAAAGGTGCAGCTAATGTACTAAAATCTTTAACAAACCTCCTATAGAAACTAGCTAAGCCATGAAAGCTTCTTACCTCGTTAACATTCTTAGGAGTTGGCCACTCCTGAATAGCTTTCACCTTTTCTTGATCAACCTGCACTCCCTGTGAGCTAATAACAAAACCAAGAAAAACTACATGATTTGTATATAAAACACATTTTTCCATGTTTGCATACAATTTCTCACGCCTAAGAGCTTCCAACACACTTCTTAAATGCAAAAGATGATCATCGTAAGATTTGCTATAAATCAAAATGTCATCAAAGTAAACCACAACAAATTTCCCTAGAAACTCCCTTAGCACATGGTTCATCAGCCTCATGAAAGTGCTA
>JBBPBT010001011.1:4520533-4577672 GCA_037974875.1 Cicer bijugum
TATATATATATATATATATATATATATGCATGTAAGTTTGATGGTCTATATAAAAATTTAACATACGGTGCATTAATTCAATATATAAAAAGATAATCAAACATAAAAATTGATTAAATTATTTTTAAAATATTCAAATTCAAATAAAGATTTAATATAATAATATTGATATTTGTATTCAATAATACAATATTAAAATTTACTATGATATCTCTTCTCAAATGGCAATGTGGCACTACATATATATTTTTGAGAGCATTCAAATTTATTATTAATTATTTCTAAGATACTTATCAATGATCCACTTCAAAAATCGTAGTAACTTTTTTAGCCTTATTACACCTACACCATGATTTGTTATTAATATCCACTAAAACTCAGGGTTTTTTCAAACTTAAACAATGTTACAACTTACAAGTTAACTCCCTTTAATTATTTTTTACTAACTCAGTGTATTTGATTTGTTAGATTTTCATGTCAATTTGGGAGCTAAATATCATGAAGAGCTCGGGAGAAGGTTTTCAACTACATATTTATTTTAAATTTTATTTATTAGTAATAAATTTTACGAAGTTAATAAATCACAATCAATCAAATACTTGATTTAAAAGTAATAAAAATCAAAGTCAAATATTTATTTTTATCAGACTACCATAACTAATTGATATTTTGTACTAATCGGAGGGTTTTTGAGTTTTATATCCCTTTTTTGAGTTCTATATATCAAAATGTCACACTCCCAAAAATATATACTAAAATGCCCTGTAGTTGTTGGTCGCAACCTGGGGTGCGACCTCCTGTTGCATTTTTTGAACGTCTTCACATGATCGCACCCTCAAAATTTGTATTGGTTAGTAGGAGGTCGCATCCGCAGGATGCGACCATGTGAAGACGTTCAAAAAAAAATACAACAGGAGGTCGCAACTCAGGTTGCGACCAACAACTGGGGAAAAAACAGGACATTTTGATATATATTTTTGGGAGTGTGGCATTTTGGTATATAAAACTCAAAAAAGAATATAAAACTCAAAAACTCCTGATCGGATTGATAATTTGAAAAAATTTAATACAACAACGTATATATATGAAAATAAATTATATTTTTTTAATTGAATAACATATTTCTTTTGAAGGCGCTCTTCTTGAAGCCAAAAAGGTGTATATATTGCACCCAAACAACATCACTCCTCACAACCTATGAAAGTGAGAGAGAAAAACAGAGTTAACATGGAGAAGTTTCCAGTAGTTGACATCGAGAAGCTTAACACTGAAGAAAAAGCATCAACCATGGAGATCATAAAAGATGCTTGTGAAAATTGGGGTTTCTTTGAGGTACTCTATAAGGCTAACTTGGCCACATATATATGCATACTTAGTACTATACCTCTCTTTTCATGTCCCCTTCCAAAATATTTACAAGACTTTCCATTATATATATGTTACTTTTTTTTCCCTTAACGTTTTGATGGTAACTTAGATGACCAGTAATTGTTTCAACCAGGTTTGAACTCGATCACTCCAGTTGATTCCATCTTTACTGAAACTCGTTGACTTATATACATGTTGTGTATGAAAAGACTTTGCTAATTTGTAACCTTTTGTGGATTTCCTTGTTGTTGTTTGATGAAGTTGGTGAACCATGGAATATCCACTGAGTTGATGGATACAGTTGAGAGATTGACAAAAGAGAACTACAAAAAGTGTATGGAGCAAAGGTTCAATAAAATGGTAGCAAGCAAAGGTCTAGAGTCTGCTCAATCTGAAATCAATTACTTGGATTGGGAAAGCACCTTCTTTATGAGCCACCTTCCTCTCTCCAACATTTCAGAGATTCCTGATCTTGATCATGACTACAGGTTGACCCTTCATATTAAATTTACTTCAATTTTTTAAAATCATAATCAGTGTCAATGTCGTGTGGAGTATTTTTATTTGTGTCAGGACTTAAATCATGCACTTTTTTTTGTGTTATGAATTTAAGGAAAGCAATGAAGGAATTTGCAGTGGAACTGGAGAAAGTGGCTGAGCTACTTCTTAACTTGCTGTGTGAGAATCTTGGGTTAGAGAAAGGGTATTTGAAGAAGGTGTTTCATGGGTCCAAGGGACCAAATTTTGGAACAAAAGTTAGTAACTACCCTCCTTGTCCTAAGCCAGAGCTAATAAAAGGACTGAGAGCCCACACAGATGCTGGTGGTATCATTTTACTTTTCCAAGATGACAAGGTTAGTGGACTTCAGCTCCTTAAAGATGGACTTTGGATTGATGTCCCCCCAATGCGCCATTCCATTGTCATCAACCTTGGTGACCAACTTGAGGTATACAAAATATATTTGAGTTTTAAATTAAGGTTGCGGGTGAAATTGTGGATAATCACAGTTAAATGTGATATATTTATATGTAAATTGTAATTGAACATTAGAACGCGCTTAGTCACATTTTTTTAAGCGCTTAAATTCACATGTAAATTGTAACTCAGCGCTAGAAAATTGTAGTTGATTATATTTGTTGTCCATTTATGTGCGAAAATAACACAATTCAATAAAAAATGGTAATTTATTTGATTTAGTGCATAATTAAACTTGTTCATTAATTAAACTGTTTGGTGTTTGTGATAAAAACAGGTAATTACCAATGGAAAATACAAGAGTGTGATGCATCGTGTAATTGCTCAAAGAGATGGTAACAGAATGTCCATAGCTTCATTTTACAATCCAGGCAATGATGCAATAATCTCTCCATCGCCAGCCTTAGTGAAGGAATTAGATGAGACAAGCAAAGTGTACCCAAAATTTGTTTTTGATGATTACATGAAACTCTATGCTGGTCTCAAATTCCAAGCCAAAGAGCCAAGATTTGAAGCTATGAAGGCCATGGAATCCAACATTCCCATAACAACTGTCTAATAAGTCTGAGATGTGAACATTACATAGTATTTACTAATAAATTATGTATGTTTTGATCGGTACGGATGCGCCAGTGTACCATAAATCTATAATATATCAGTGGTCTAGTATTCTTTATAACTTCAAACTACGACTAATCTATCCCCACGTATTTTAACAACAAATATTATATCAATTAATCATATTATTAATTGAAAAAGAATTATTATATGAAATTCATTATATCAATTTAATAAATATTTTTCTATTCTAAAGCAAAAAATAAATAAAAATTTAGTAATTTTATTGAAATCATATTATAGACTTTATAAATTATTATATTAAAATTGATTTTAAGACTTCGTATACGATAGACCTTCCCCAACCAAGATATCCTGCCTATCCCGAAAAAGGGACTCCTTCCTTATTATTATTATTCAACTAAAAGTAAAGTAAGGAAGATAAAAGATAAACAAGAATCCTAACCATAAAGATAACCGGATCTTTCTCAGAGTAACAGAATGCAAGTCTTTACCTTTGACTAGATATAGAGTCTAGTGAGGCGAAATGAATTGCGTATATAAATAAAAAAGTAGTTTTAGTTTCGTGAACGTGATTTGTGTGGAGTCAATGTATCCTAATTTTGAGATCTATTTTTAATAAAAATTATATTTGAAGTCTAAGACATTTAAAAAAAAAACACAAATACAACATAATTAAATAAGTATATAATTGACCCAACTAATAGGCAAGTTCATCGTAAATATACAAATAGTATGAATTTCCCCTCTTTACTTTTTTAATTTATTTCACAACGATGGTATATTAAAAATTCACAAATAAAGGAGGGTATAATAGTCCAACAATAAAGATTTAAAATCTAGAGATTTAAACACAGTAACATATAATATATTAATATATAAGATTAAATAAATTTTTAGTCTATAAAATTATTGTTAAACTTTATTTTTAGTCTTTATAATTTTTTTTTCATATTTTTTAGTTCTACAAACATTTTTGTTTTCAATTTTAGTTGCTTCATTAGAGACTAAAATTGAAAAATGTAATATCTATAGAAATTAAAAAATGCGAATTTTTTTTTAGAATTAAAAGTGAAATGCACCAATTTTGTAGAGATTAAAAATTTATTTAACTATAATATATATAATATAACAAATAAGTTAGTTTTTGTTTTAAATATTCTAGCAGCGAAGTTTACACACACTTAAATATAGAAAAGTGAAATATTACAAGGTCAAACACCCTCCAACATCAAAATTCTCCTAGAATGTAAGGTATCATTTACTTCATAGTGGAGAGTGACTTGAAAGCTTTGATGGATATGGTATTAGTATTAGATATTTTCGATATTAATGGATCCACCACCATTTTGGTTTGTCATATTCAACATCTTTTGAACTTTTAATAGCATGTTCAGATTAATCATATATGAGAGAAGGATAGCAAATGTATAAATTAATTGACTAATCTAAACCTGATCCATGATTCTCTTAGACTATTATTTTAGAGACCCCTCTTAATGACTTGCAAAGACTTATTTTTATGACATTTTTAGGACTTGCCTTTCTTAGTTTATCTAGTTTTTTTAGTTACTTTTCCTTTTCTTTGGATTTGGCCCTATTTTTGTAAAAAAAAAAAAAAGTCTAAAACAAATACTTTAATGGATTCTCCATGGTGAAATTTGCTTAGATATTAATTATTTTTGGTGTAATTCATCATTCTTTATATTTTTTTTAAGAGTGTAAGATTTAAATCGAAGATATAATAAACTTGAATATTCAATTAAAATTAATTAAATTGGCTCGATTTTGTTGTTGTTGTTGTTGTCATATTTGGATATAAATCAATACAATTAAATTCGATCTTTATTGATTCATATATCGATTTCACGATCTTCAAAATCAATCAATTGAAATTTAAATCAAACAATTATATTTTGTATTATTTTCTTTATTATCATGTGGTATAACAATTATATTTTAATCGTTATACATTATTTTTCTCTTCCCCTCAAAATTTTCAATAGTATTAAACTAACGTCTATTTGAGAATAAATAAATGCATCTAATATTTTGAAATAATACTAATACTTAAAGACAAAATTTGTTATCACGTGGAGGTTATATTTAGGAATATAGTAGTATATATGTAGGTCAATAGGTATGTTGTCGATAGATAAAACGTTAGTCAACTCAACATCTGTATTTTCTTCTTTTTCCATATCAAGTTCTAATACTATAATGGTTTGTAATTCCGTGGTATATTGAGGTTTTTCTCATTGCTATTTCTTGTCTTGATAATCCAAGTTCTCTTTTGTGGAACCGAAAGGTATCCAGTTAAATAAAATAAGAAAAAACAGTGCACTTATGATAAGGCTGTGACATTGGATAATGGACAACAACCAAACCAGAATGTTGATAATATTAAAATTCCAAAGTTGGTTAGAAAGCATAGTCGTTGGTTTTTAGAACCAACAGTGAGTGTATGTTTAGTAGTAAAACGATAAGAGTTAGGAAAAATTAGGTCAGTTCAATTAACGAGAGAACTAACAATAGACTATGGTTTTGATGCTAGCAATGATTTATGCAAGTTGCAAGAGCAATTTCCTCTGACTTGTGTTTAGTTGATTCCTCACTATCATGCACTTGATACTTAAATTGGAAACAAACCTATTAGGCACGGAATAAAAATTAGCGAGTTTTTAGTGTTTTTGGTGTAAGCACACTGATAAGTATCTAGTTTATCATTGAACGTGCAAGGAGAATTTTAAGACATTCAGAGAAAATTACTTCCTTTTCCCTTGCTTCTTTGTTCATATGGATCTAACTACTAATAGGAAAAAAGCGTACACTGTACATGTTTGTTTCCACTGTGATATAACTCTCAAAGTGCGTTAATAGGAAATAAGCTTTAGGTATATGTTTGTATCCACAGTGATATAACTCTCACCGTGCATCTATATAGAAGCTCTAAGAGGCAGCTTTGGAATCAACATGCGTCCAATTTGTTTCCACATCATTAAATAAATATATGAAAAATACTAATGTAAAGAAAAGAAGAAAAAGGATTTGGAAAGATGCATCTTTTCCTGTTGTCCTTTAAAACAAATTAATAATAAATCAATGTAAAATTAAGAATATATATGAAGAAAATTCTGTTATTTTGCTTATTGCTTAAACGAGTGAAAGAACTTATTGGAGAAAGCAAATATCAGTGACACCTTCAGTGTTTTCTCACCTGGAAACACCAACATGGCACGTAATCAAATGGATATAGGCTGAAACGTGAAAGACATTCATACTGACCTATCTAAATCCATTTCACCACACAATATTCAATCACACAACAAACAAACTTGTCCTGAGCACTTTGTCACAACCAATCTTGTTCATTAATGTGATGGTTGTCAACTCAATGATAGAAACCATCCATATTGAATTCAGTGTAGAGGAATCCATATATTTTTGTTTACTTAGTATTTTTTCTACTTTTTCGTTTACTTTTTAAGCACTCACAAGAATCTACTTTGAGCGTTTTGCTTTATACCTCCTGCCAAAGGATTCCCAGTATATAACTGACACTTCAAACATTAACCATGTCTATGGAAAAATAAAACACATTAAACAAATTAAGCATAACTTAAGCCTATAAAACATTAGTTTATAAAATCAGCAATACATGCAGCATATTGGTAAGACCCAACAACGCAAATTGTCAAGAGCCAAACATGTATGCAATCCTCGATAAATTTCAACAGCACAATGAACAATGCAAGGGACAAAAATGACTGAGCAAGTGAAATTGATCGTTGGAAATTCATAACTATGTAAATAATGTTAATAAACAATCTCCCCTTCATCAGATCACCAAAAAATTCAGAAAAAAGGGCAGAGCTAATTATTGAAGGTACCCTAAATTTCCAATTGCAAGTTCCCAAAAATTCAGACATTCCTTTTGAGCTCTTGATGACAAGGATATCCCTTGTCCAGAATCTTCATTGAAGACACAACTGAACAGAAACAAATGAGATTTCAGAGGCACATCTTTTAGCTCATACTTGATTGTCCTTATTGATCTCTAGTTCGCCTTCACTGGTTTTGTTGGGATGTGGGCTCTGGACCTTTTTATCATCACCTTTAGCATCTCCATTTGAGCAATGATTCTTTAGAACCATCGAAATATCTGCCTCGGAAGCTCCTGCAAGCTTAAAGCGTTCTGTTGCAGCATCCAGGTTTTTCTTCCAACCATCCATTCCTAATTTGCATTCAACTTGGGATTTTTCAAAAAGCATATTGCCCCAGAAGAGATGAATCTGTGATCTCATGACCACTGCTTGCTCAGCAGCTTCTTCAGCAGATATATCACCCTGACCGCCAGCACTAGAAGACTCTCCTTCAGTAGCACTTCCCTGTTTCTTTCTTCTTCTCAATAGTTCTTCTTTCTTGGTTGCAGTTGGGTCCTTCAGCTCTTTTGCTCTCTGTTCCTCCAACTTCTCCCACATTTCTGTTGCAGCTTTCATCTTCTCCTCTGCACTGTTGAACAGTTGAAGAGTTTCTGTTGGATCCCAACCTGATAAATCTATCTTCTTAGCAAGTGCAAAAGACCAATGAAGCTTGGCCATTTCAAATTGTTGCTGGCCCAGCGCCAACAGTCCTTCGTAGAAATCTGGTTTGATCAAGAGTGCTTCTTCGTACTTCTCTCTTGCCAAAGAATACTTTTCCTTGACCCAGTCATAAGCCACTTGAAGCTGTTCTGCCACTACCTCTTTTCCAGCAGACTCGTCTAAGGGAATCCGCTTCCTAGCAGCACACATGTGAACATTGCCCCAGTTGAAGAATGCCAAAGCTGCCACCTCCTGGAACTTTGAAGCAGCCTTGTCAAATAGATCCTGAGCCTCCTCACTAGTAACTGTTTCTTCAAGTGCCTCGGAACAAAGCTCCATCCCAAGCTCATGCAAGTCAATATGAGCATCCGGGTCAATACCAACATGTGAGCGGAAAAGCTGAGCAAATTCGAACAACCAATCATCCATCTCCACTTCTTTGCATTCATTATCTCCTGTGGCTCCTGGCTTTTCCTTTGAAGCATCCTTACTTATCTTATCAACCTCGGTATCAGGAACTTCAGTAACTTCGGTGACAGGTTCACCAAGGGAAGAATGAGATCTACTCTCATCTTCCTTGGTCGCTTCATTCTCAACAAGTTTTTCTTCCTCTTCTTCCAACAAAGGTGGCTCCTGCTCTGGACTAACTTCAACAATATGAAGTCTCAGCATCGAAATGGAATCACTTTTACCCAATTCAGGTTCTTTCAGCAGATAGTTATCAACAAAAGACTCTGCCAATCTGAGTTCATCGGTAGAAGTTATAGTAACCAAATCACCATCACAATCCTTGTACTTGATAAGAACTGAATTTGATGAAGGAAATCTTTTGCTTACCACGTCTCTCAGTACTCTGAAACTGCAGTTCACCGGCATTTGGGCAAGCCTAATGTCATGATCATAAACAAGCTTCAATGATCTCCAACGAATCGCGACCTCCGACAGCTTTCCGTGAATAGCGGATGAATAGGACAACTGTTCTTTCTGGTTTTCATTTTTCGAGTTAGGTTGCTTCACAGTACCATTAGAAGGCTTCAGTGCAACTTTAGGCAACTGGGTCTTGGTCTCAGGACCATTTTCAGTTGGAAGTAAAACATGTTGAGATTTGTCTACCTTGCTATTAGGAGAGACAACCGACCCAACAGCAGGATTTGCTCCCTTCTTCGATGATGGTCGTGCAGGCAAACACGGGCCTAATCCAGCAATCGGTGCACCACGGACAGCAGAAGCCCCAAGGGCAGCAGGGGAAGGACGACTGTGAAGATCCTGCTGCGCTTCCTGACGAGGTCCAAACGCAGTCCTCAATCTCTGAGCAATCTCCAAAGCATCCCTATGATTCGGATCAGCAGTCAATAAAGACTGCACATCTTGCACAGCCATCTCATACTTACCAACAGCCTCATAAGCCCGGGCTCTACGAAGCAGAGCCCGGACATATTGCGGCTGAACCTGAAGTGCCAAAGTACACTCAGAAATCACAGATTCATAATCAATTGGTTTCATTTGCATCAAACAAGCAGCCCTATTGCTGTGAAAAACAGCCCTATCAAGATGCGTTTTGGGTGTCAAACGAAGAGCATTCTCATAGTGTTGAAGAGCACCAGCATAATCCTTATTCTGAAATCTCTTATTCCCTTCTTCTTTCATTTCATGTGCCTTTTTCAAAAAAATTGAAGAATCCAATTCCACACCACCATTAACCGTTTGAGCAGAAGAAGCCGAATTGTCAACAGAACCACTCTTCTTTTTTCTACCCCCTGATTTCCCCATACTCACTCTTTCTTTTCACACAATAACAAGTTATACCTAATTCTAAACCTAAATCTAAATAAAATCAAAATTGTAAAAGTAAAGAGAAAATATGTGTACTAGAATTATGTTTCGATGAAGTCGAGGCTTGAGAATGAGATAGGTTTAAAGAATTGGACTTACCGGCGAGAAGATGAAAGAGTGCGCAGTTAAAGTGAATGGAAGAATCTAGAAGAAGCGAAGAAATTAAATTGAAATTGACATGAAAATGAAAATGGTGTTGTTAGTTTAGTAGTGGAGATAGTGCTAATGGGTTTTGGGAACTAAAGTGAAACCCTAGAAACTTGGATCAGTTTCATATCGTTATTAGATGTGGTGGGTCCATTCTACATTCCTTAATTATTAACCGTCCGATCTGTAGAATCCTCACAACTCGGTGTTGACCTTCAATATCAACCATGATACGCACCCACGATATAATACAGCCAATACAGAGACTGATAAAAGATATTTCCGTAAATAAGTGAATAAAAAGGGGTAATGTTGTCCATTCATATCGATTTAGGTTACCGACTTGGCTTATAAATTGCTGCTATCACTGTGAACGAATTCATTCATAAATTCCATCTTCGTATAACAACGGCGGTGAACAACAATCATAGGGATTAGGGTTTTCAAATTAGTGTACTTTTTCTTATGCTGATAATTATTTTTTGAGTTATTGAATTAAAGAAAAGCCTCAATTGTTTTATAGAGAAGGAAGAGACTGATATAGTGTCTCTGCCATCGTGTGAAAATTGAGGCATAACAAACGCCGAGCCATCGTTTCGGTCGTCATTTGTTACATTGGCGAATCGATTGTTTCTCGTCTACATTTCTGTTTTTTTAATCCTTTGCTTTCTTTGTCTTTTTTATGTTTCTGATTAACTCTTTCTCTTAGATGTTTTAGTAAATTATTTGAAAAATGTACGTCGTTTCTGATAAGAAGAAACAAAAAGTGCATATGATGTGTAAATTATAATTTCTTCACTTTGAACCGAATGGAGATTTTTTATCCTTGCGGACACTTTCTCATTCGCTGATGCACTTTTTAAACCCTTGGTTTGTGTTTATCTTCTAGACTTCATCGTGAATAGAAGTAGGGTTACAACACAAATGATTATAAAGATTGTTTATTTTCTGTAATTTAATTATTTTCAGATTTTATATGATTTTTATTTGATGTAATGTTTTATTTATGTTTGATTAAGATATAATTGATATTCAAAGTCATTTACAGTGTTTGATAAAAAAAATGATTTTAATTTTTTCTAAATTCTTTTCATATTGATTTTTCATGAACTATGATAACAAGGTAGATGATTTTTTACTTCAAATGTAGATCAATGTGAAACTTATTTTTAAGAACATCATAAAAATCAAATATTTCTTCGGGAGGGTCAGGGTCGGATTTTATATGGATGTGACTTGCCCTAGAATAATCAAATCAGTTTCCTAATTGTCTCGAATAGTGACATATGAAGCATAGAGTTGATCATGATAATTAAAGTATGATACAAAAATACTTTGATAACAGAAGCATATGACTTTTTTTCTAATAATTTAAATATTGCTTAAAGTTTAAGGAGGAGCATTGCATAATTAATGATTTAAGAAATGAATTAACCATGATTGTTATCATAAAATAAGGATGAAATTCGTGAGACAATGATAATGAAGGATATTCGTAAGTAATGAAATTTGATGATTGATAATGACAATTAAGGTAGAATAGTGGATTTATAGTTGATGAAATTTGATGATTGATAATGACAATTAAGGTAGAATAGTGGATTTATAGTTGATCGCAAAGAAAAATCTTATGAACATTTATGACATCATTGTTGGCCCTTTTATCCTTATTGATGGTGTTAGGAACTTTGAGTATTCTTTTAAAAATAGCACGTTATGGTGGATCCTTGTCAATGTCTCAATAAACATTAATCTTCGAGTATTCTTTAAAAGGTGACGGAAAAAGATAGCAGAAATGCTACAGTTAATCCTCCACAACGCTCTCAAGAAACATTCTACTTGAGTATTCTTTGAAAGATGATGGAGAACAATTGCATTAACATTTGCAGGAAGTTCTTTTATGGCAAGAAATATGCAAAGATATCACATTTGAGCAAATAGTGAAGAGAAGAAGAAAGCAAATTAGGAATCTATTAATATGTTTGTATCTATTTAGAATTCCCTTCAAAAAATTGTAAAGTTGTTGGAGACTTTTTTTTATATAATAAAGTTGTTTAGGACTTTGGGTTACGTAAAACCAAAGCAACTCTATGATCTAAATGACAAGGAGGAACGTAAAGGGAGTTGAGGAGATAGAGATTGTATTAATGACACTCAATAAGATTCGGTGCAATTGCTTGATACTAACTAACTATCCACGACTTTATACAAGATCACACACTAATTGTAAACTTCCCCTTAGAACCTGCCACATAGTAACTGACTAGTGAAATAACCGCAGCAGTGCTGCTGAACAATTTATCAGAGCTTTCAATGGATACAAAAAAGAAAGTTGCCATTATTCAACCCACGTCTTTGCATAAACTGGTATATTGGGCACCCAACATTGAAACAGGAAAGGAAAGAAAAAGTAGCGGAGCAGAACATCTCATATAAAATCCTACTGATCCTACACTAATTTTCATTCACATAGATTAAACACTAGTCGTTATACTTCACTTCATCATGGAAATATTCCATGCGAGGAAGCACCAGCTTTCTAAATTGCACCCATTATTTCAATTCCTATTTCCTTGAGCATGAAAATGCCAGTGGGTTGTACTTCAAACATGAAATATCAAACAATTCAATGAACCTCTGGTCTGACACTCTGGCTTTGGCACCTGCAAACCTTTGGTATTCATCAAAAATAGATGATAGACACCATCTCTGCAATCTTCTTATGCATCCCACAAGACAACCAGTGCGGTGCTGTTCATTGTAAAATCACCAAACCATTGGAGATTAATGACTCAAAAGTACTAATAAAGTAAATATTCAGAGAACAGAGTACACACCTTCCCTCGTTTACAATGAATCAGCAGGGGGTGGTTCCTAACATCTAGAAATCAAAAAAAAGAAGCACCAACTTGATTAATAAATATGTCATGAACAAACTGTGCTATTAAGGTAGTGAAGTTCAAGATTTTGCAATACCGAGCACTACTTTCAAAGCTTCGTGAATCTTATCATTTGGGATGTTGACAAAGGGTTCCTGCCCACATTACGTGTAATCAGTGTGCAGAACTATGCTTTATCAGATATCAGTTAAAATATCATATTCTCTGTCTTTTGCTTCTCCTTCCTTGCCTGGCAACCCAGGCGGAAGAAGGCAAATTTTTGGGAGGGGGGTTGCTATCGTTCAATGTTGAGGGATTCCCAGGTCATAAAGACTATAAGCCTGTATAAAAGAATCACTAATTGCAAAAAGTTAAGAGCAAATTCAGCATGGAGCATGAGTGGGAACGGTATCAGTTTAAATTTTGTAACTGTATAAGCTAAGGTAGACAGCTTTTAAAGACCATTCCTCAAAGCTGAAACAATGTATAGACATAAAAATCAAATTCATTTAAACATAGCAGCAACTTGAGGCTATAAATACAGAATGGCATCTATCAGTTTAAAGTCCTCCATTGTCCTCCTTCAAAAGCTCCACGTGTTTGAGTTTAGTACAAGGTCTATTAGATAACAGGCTTTGTTTGGATTGGTGGAATATGATGGAATGAAGTGGTAACTAATGAGGTTTCATTGTTTGGATATTTTAAAAATAAGTGGAATGGAGTGGAACATGATGGAATATATTCCATCCCATTCCATCCACTCCCTTCATTTTCTTCTCCTCCAATTTGGGGTGTATGGGACGACATCCTACTTTTTATGTTTTGTTCCATCATCCAATAACCAAACAATGAAATGGATATTTTGCTCCAATCCGCTCATTTTAAAATATACAAACAGAGCCTTAATGTTACTGCTGGTAGGTGGAGGTAAAAAAGGGTTTTTAGTTTGTACCAAACCTCTTAAATGTGGCAAGACTTTGCCAAAGGGGGTGAACAATATAAATACATATTCTGAAATAGCTCTATGACACAGAATAAAGAACACAAGAGTATAGATCACATAACTAAAAGTACAGCCATATGATTTTCCAAAGGATTTTTTGAAAAGCCTAAAGGAACTTTGCTATGAATCCAAATAATCAAAGCAAACTTTACAAACTGCTAATATTCTCTTTAGTTCAAGGGAAGACTATTATCAATTTAATCTTGTTTGAGGTTTTAAAATCAAAGAGTTCACTTTCAAAATGGAATGGAGTACTCAGTTTTTATTCTTGAAACTGAAGATATACCAACTCGGCTAATTATAACAGAACGCCAATAATTTTCTAGTAGCATTGAGATACCATTTCATTCAAATTATGTTATACCAAAAATCACAAATGTTTATTTAAAACCAGGATAAGTTGAGCTTTCACAAACAACAGTTTAAAAAAAAAATTGCTTTACAACCCACCGATTCGAGGAAGAGTTTGGTCAATAATTGTTACAGTCAAAATTGAAACTCAGAACACCCGATCCGTCCTTAACTAATTGAAACAATGGTTTCACTTGAACTCTAGTTAATTGCAAGAGAACAAGAAAGTTGGATACAAACCTTACAACCATCAATACCGAATTGATAAAGCCTAATTCCGTTAGACTTCAAAAACTCCGCAGTAGTTTCTGGATAGGGTTCAGGGCACAAACATCTACACCAAAACGAATATGAATAAAAAATTCACAACCAAACAATACAACACAGAAAGGGAAATTGAAGTCTCACATTACGGAACGAAGACGAAGTGATTTCATGAATCCAAAGTTGGCAGAATCGGGAAAACCGGACCTGAAAATGCCATTATCAACCATCGCGAAGTTCAAAGGCGGCACAAAAACCTCATCGGCGTCGTCGGAGTTATGCGGCGGAGAAACTTGTGCGGAAAATGACACCTGGCCGTTGGAATTGTCGAGTTTCATGATTTTGGCGCCAAAAATGGAAAGAGTGAAAGATGAATTGTTATGGTGAGAAACGATTCATAGGATCTTCTATATAGATAATAGTAGTTAGGAGAGAGAGAGAGAGGGGATCTTTGATAAGATGCTTTGAAGAGTAGAAATGGAGACGTGTAGAGAAAGAATATGCTGAGAGTGGAAGGCACAACGAAAAACCCACAACAAAAGCTGTTTGTTTTCTACCAATCAAAGTATCAAACCCACCCCACACTCATGTGTAAAGTTGCATCTTTTTCTTTTTCCATTTTCCTTTTTACTTTTCTATCTTCTATTTTTCCTTCTTACTTTTCAAGGTATCAATCAACCCAGCCCCCACTCATCTTCATTTTACTCTTTTTTTTATACAATCCTATTTAGGGATGGTAATGGTATTTTAATAAATCTATCTATCTATGTCTCTATTTTCATGATATCAATTTTAATACTAGCATGTTTTTAAGTATCTAACAATATTAAATAAATTAATGAATAATTATTATTTTTGTGATTAAATTTAAAAAATATTTAAATATTTAAAATTTAAATAATAAAGTATTTTAAATTAAAGAAAATTAATGCATAATATGTCAATCGTCAAACATAACAATAAAGAATAATATTTTATGCTGTTTTAAGTATTAGGGCTGAATTTATTGAGATTTATTGAAAAATTGATATGTATATTATATTAGTTAAGTATAATTATAAAGTTTTGATTAATAACATAAAATTTTTGGTTATATAATTATTTATCTATTCATTATAATTAATTTTTTTAAAAGTTTATACATGTTAATCTTTTGATTATAAATATTAGATTTGTTCATACAAATATGACTTTTTTTTTTTTATTTTAATCTTGTTATTTAGTCTATGTAAAATCAGAGGCACTCAGTTTTGGTTTATAAAATAAGAGCTGATAAACTGTCGTGACATATCGATTTATAAATACATCCCAACACATCATCTTTTATGCTATATTAAAAATTAAAATATTTTATGGGTTTTTGAAAATTAAAATAATATGAATAAAAATTCAAAGAAAGGCTTATGGGTTTTTGAAAATCTCTTAATTCTTTTAACGTTGATTTCACGATGTGGATCAAAATCGATCGTATTTGATCTTACAAGAATTAAATCGAAACAAAAACACTTACAGAGACTAAAATAAAAAAATAATATATTTACAAGGATTAAATACATATTTAAACTTAAATTTTATAGTGGTCGAATTCAATAGACGTTAAAACATAAAAAAAAATAAATAATTAAACTAAACACAGATATAATATATTTATATAAATACAAGTAGAGAGATATAGATACTGTAGTATTTGTAACGAAAACTTAAAAAAAAAAGTTTTTTAAAATACAAGTTTTTCTTTCCTACTACGTCTACGTCAGTCACCCATCCTATTTACCAAACAAATTTTTTGAGTTTCACATCAATTGATTTGTAAAAGAGTATTCAAAAACTAAAAATCAAATCAAGCAAACCCTAAAATATTAATGTAAAATTATTTTACATGTACATTTAAATAAAAGTTTGAAAAAGGAATATATGCAGTTGCTTTATGTGCTGACAATTTGTAATTGATTGTTGTTATAAAATAACTTTACATTTACAAAAGGTAATGCATATCCTTTACACCGTGTCTACTTAGAGAAGTTTGGATGAGAGAACATTTTTTTTTTAAAAAAATGTGTGTTTGTTCAAATTTTAAGATGTAAAAAGAGATGACCAAAATCCCTCCTAAGAGTCTGTTTGTTTCAACGAAGGTAGGAGATAGGAGGAATTTTAAAGGAGAAGAGTTAGAGACATGTTTGGTTCAAAATATGGGAAGTGATAGATAATTTTTTTTTAATGATTTTGTGGTTGGTTCAAATGAATATGAGGGATTGTGCTCCCCCCATCTCCTCTTAAAATTTTGAATAAAACACACTTTAAATAAAATATTATGTCCTCTTTCCACCAAACACACCCTAAAGTTGTTTTTATTCTCCATTCATTTGACGGGATTTTAAGAGGAACAAGACAACTTAAAAAAGTATATAGGATTGTCGAATTTCTCCACAAATTAACACAAGTCTTTTTAGTATGTTTTGTCTCCACTCGCATACTTGTAGATAAACTTCTAAAAAATTCACCAATTCAAAGAATGCTCCAAGTCAAGTGCGCTTTTGAAGTTCTTATGCCATAGGTCACTGAAGAAGATGCATCTTATTAATATAGGTAGTACAAATCAATACTTATAAACATTTTGTCAATTATATAATCTCATACCTACACAATCTCAAGAGTCAAAATTTCTCTCGTTTCAATATGATTTGATTAAATTATGTGTCTATTTGCCTATAAGTGTGTTAGGAGTCCCTCATTGTACGTGTTTTGTGTATTGATAATCATTGCTCGCCCTCGTAAGCCTCAAACATCACATTTAAAAAAATGAGATAATGAAAAGCATAATAAAAAATTAAAGACTAATTAGGTATTTGAACTCTAAACTTATTTTTCTTATTTCACTTAATATATTTTTTTCTTTGATCATTTAACTCTACTACTATTAGTCCAACTTAAAAAAGCAACTCTAAATTAGGGTTTATAAAAAAAATTATTTTCTTATTCTTTAGATTAGAGTTTATCATCTACCGCTCTTCTGCCCTTTTCATCCTCAATGATCACAGATAAGATGATAATTTCAACAAAGAACTATTAAAGAAAAAAAAAATAAACATAACCAAACGAAAGGATGATGATGATTTTCATAGTACGGTCATGTTAAAAGAAAAATAAATGTATTAATTAGTGCATAATCCCAAGTTTGTTTGAGAAAAAGGGATATATGAAAATGAAATCAAATACTATTTTATGAGTTTTAGATAATTTTGCTACCTCCTATCATCTCCATCAATACTATTTCTTAGGTGTATTAAAAATCAAAACATTACAGCCGAAATTAAACTCTTCAATAAAATTAGTGTTGGTTATTTATTGATCAAACGAATAAGATAAACTCTATTTTGGAGAGAGAGAAAAAAAAAAGGAAACTAATTTTTGCATAAACCATAATTTGAAGACATTGTCTGAGTTAAATTTTCATATTATTGTGTCAGAAATCCTAATCACACCAACAACTAATGATATGTAGGAGAAGTTTATATATATATACCAAAATTTGACAAAAAGTGACTAATGATAATTAAAAGTTTAATATAAAATAAAAACAAATTAAAGAGATGAAAGTTTAATATAGTCAAAGTTAAGGTTAGAACCTGACATCTCATTGTGGGAATTTTTTATCATTTCACTTATAAAATATGTATTTCTCAAAAGTTCTAAGTAACATATTTCTGAATGCACGAAATGAGTGTAAACTCGGCATCAGCTGCATTAATTTATTTCGGCAATGGATCAAAACTTTGCCGTGGCGCTGCAAATTCAAAACTTCAAAATGACAAAACAAGAGTTTGATCCGTAATTCAGATTCTAGAATATACACCAGATGGGGACACGATTACGTGGTTTTCCGTTCCATTACATTAATTAAACTCTAAAGGACTTTTTTATATTACTCAACTTAAAACAAATCAATTAAACTTTAACCACACACGCCAACGAGAACGAATTTAAATCACAGTTTTGAATTCATGTAACTTTCAACTTACACTTCTAACTAATAAACAAACCCTCGAGATTTGATATACAGAGATTCAATTCAAAAAGATGAAAACGGTATCCGATTGGATCGGCTCATGTTCGAATGAGCAAATGAATACGTATCAGCAATGGTTCAACTTCGCCGATTCAGGTTTTGCATATTCACTTGCTAAGTTGATAGTTACTTCTTCGTTTTCCGATTCATTCATTACTTTTTCACTTCGCTTTTGATTTGTTGATCGTAGATGGAGATGGCCGTATCAGTGGAAATGATGCTACCAAGTTCTTTGCTCTCTCCAACTTGTCTCGCCCTCAACTCAAGCAGGTATAATTTTTTTTTCGTTCAATTTTTATTCTCATTTCAATTACTAATAATTTCTCAAATGATGTTCACTCTCCAATGAAGCCTATGTTTGGTTCCACATTCAGAGCACTTAGAATTGATTCTGGAGGTGGAAAATTGATTTTTGACATGTTTAGTCGAGTAGAAAAGTAGAATTGATTATAACAAGCTAATATTTGTAGCTTTTGAGTCTAAAAATGATTTTCACACTGAAATTTATTGTTCAACTCACTTTTACATAACTGCATCCAAACATAAACTATCGTATATTCAACTCACTTTTAAGTAAAATCATTTTACATAATTAATAATTCATTCAAAATCAATTTTTGCTTTTGTAGAACCAAAAATATACATTAACAAAAACTATTTTCCCTCTACTATAATTTTTCATAGGTTAATCTGGCTTAATTGCGTTGTTTCATCAATGATTCCTTGTTTTCTGATTATAGGTTTGGGCTATTGCGGATACCAAAAGAAAAGGTTTTTTAGGTTTTGAAGAGTTTGTTACTGCAATGCAGGTTATTATATACATTTTGAAAGACTAATGACTGTTGAGTTTTAATATGGGTGATTTATCTGATATCGAAATCTGACTTTAAAATTGAATGTTTGTTGTAATAAACAGCTCATTTCTGTGGGACAAGCAGGGTATGATCTCAACTCAGATATCCTTAAAACTGAAAGTAGGTTCACTGATTAATTAATGCGTTTTATTTTATGGTCTTGTTGTATTTATGTTTGCATTGATATTTATCTTATCAAAGGAGACTAGGAGAGAATGTGCTTTTCTCCTTCTACTTGTTAAGAACGTCCAACGTGTAATGATAAGGATGATAAAGTGAGGTCTCATGTCATGACCTCTTTAGCTGTTGAATATAAATCATTTGGTATGATACTGGGCAATCAGGGTGTAGTTATGAGGCTTAATTAATGGATACCAAAAGGAGAAAGTTCATTCATGTTTTATTTCTCAGGTATTATACATTTAAATTTCAAGGAATATTAAATGGCTAAACTAGTAAACTTCATGATTCATGAACCACCTAGACAGGGAGGGTGTTGGTCTCAATTTGCATATTGATACCATATGTATATATGTTATCTGTTAGATTGAGTGATTCAGTCTAACTTAAATTTTCTATTGATCTCAGTATTTATGCCATTTATTTGTTTTTAATGCATTTAATCATTCCACTTCTGATTTCAGTTGACAATGAAAATATCAAACCTCCAGTAATGGATGGAATTGATGCATTAGTAGCGGTAAGCAGTACTTGTTATATAACTCTGTGCTTTATCAATTAGATTGTATTATTTCTGTTGATTCCTTTTCTTATTGGTTTCTTTTCTGTTTGTTTTTTTTAGAAAACAGAGAGTTCAACGTCTGATGAATTTGGTTAGACATGTAATTTTTGTTTATTTATTAATGACATTGTGTTGTTTTATAAATATTGATTGAATTATTTTACTGATTAATACTTAGGGACTGGTCAGCCTCGGCCTTTTCCCCCAGTTTCTTCAAAATCTGTAAAAAAGGTGAGTCCTCCAAATTTATGCCCGTGTTGACATAAATCAAGATTTTTGCTATTAAAGCACATGTAAAATAACGAAAGACCACCAAGCCTTTATAGCTGAACTTGAACAACCAATCTGTAAAATGTGGTTACTATTTCATACTTCTAATTGACTAATGATAGTTAATTTTCCGATGCTAAAATGAAAGGCATTCTTTTATTATTGAATGCTTTGTTTATTTTTCTTTTTTACTTGGATGAATTATTACGAGGTAGATACATTTATAATTGATATCTATGTCTGTTGCTTTTGTTCATTGCATCATGAATCAGATGTTATTCGCAAGGCAATATTGAAGAGATGTAATTACTATATAAAAACCATTTGGAATGTGCATTTGTGAATTTGTTTCTTTCCAAACTCTACTATGTATGTCCTTACTTTATTTCAATTTATTGCTCGGTATATTCTAATTTAGTACTTTCCTATTTTCCTTTTTCTTAGTTACCTCTCAATGCAGTGACATCAATAATAGATGGCTTGAAGAGATTGTATGTGGATCGGCTAAAACCGTTGGAGGTCACTTATCGATTCAATGATTTTGTATCTCCATTATTGGTAAGTGACATCTGCATTCAATATATAAATAAAATATGTTAATTTCTGTACTCTACATGTGTTAACGAAGTAGTATCATGATACATGACATATTATTCATGTAATTATGACTAATCAAGTTAGGATGTCTATGATTTGTCCTTTTTCAGACCAACAGTGATTTTGATGCTAAACCAATGGTCATGCTTCTTGGTCAATATTCCACTGGGAAAACAACATTTATAAAACATTTGCTAAGATGTGAATATCCAGGTTAGTTAAGATGTAGTTGATCTAGCAACTGCATTATATAAATTCCTGGATGCATATAATTTGCTGATAGAGGGGTATAAATTACTTCATCAATCCTGTATCACCTTATTCTTCACACAGGGGCACACATTGGACCAGAGCCTACAACCGACAGATTTGTTGCTGTCATGGTACTATAATCTCTTTCTTTTTTAATTCCTAGTATTGCCTTTGGAAGTTGATTAAATCCAAACAAAACGCTTCTTTTTGAGCATCAGAGATCATTTTGTAATTGTGAATTTGTTCCGTAGTGCTCACAAAGGTTCAAAGCTCAATATCTTTTTACTTGTAGTCTGGAGCTGATGAGAGGAGCATTCCTGGAAATACCGCAGCTGTTGATGCTAGCATGCCTTTTAGTGGCCTGTCAACTTTTGGTGGTTCATTTTTGTCGAAGTTTCAATGCTCTCAGATGCCACATCCAGTGAGTTTTTTATATCTTTCAAATTTAAGTTTTGCTCGGTTCACATTTTTGTCCTTGAAACAATATTTGCTTTCAGCTGCTAGATGAAATAACATTTGTGGATACCCCTGGTGTCCTCTCTGGTGAAAAGCAAAGAACTGAACGAAGTTATGATTTTACTGGTGTTATATCTTGGTTTGCTGCAAAATGCGATTTGATTCTTCTCCTATTTGATCCTCACAAATTAGATGTCAGTGATGAATTTAAACGAGTGATTGCCTCCCTACGTGGTCATGATGACAAAATACGTGTGGTTTTGAATAAGGCAGACCAAATTGATACTCAACAAGTAAGGCAGTAATCAACAACTTAATTTAGCCTGATCTAAATATGTATGGCAATTTGTTTTGCAATTTTTTGGCCTACTTACTTATGTGACTCGTATTGTAATGCTGCAGCTCATGAGAGTTTATGGAGCACTGATGTGGTCTTTAGGAAAAGTTCTGAATACTCCAGAAGTTGTACGCGTTTATATTGGGTAGGTTAGTTATCTTTGAAATACACGTAATGTACTGATTCATTGATTTGTTTACAAAGGCTCAATTTTATGTGACTCGTATTGCCTGTGCTTCATATTGTTTTCACATTACATCAATCGTTTCATTCTCCAATTAATTTGACATTCTTCAGTTGTTAGTTTATTCTACTTTCCTTGACTTTTCAGCTCATTCAATGATAAGCCTATAAATGAAGGGTTTGTTGGCCCGTTAGGACAGGAACTTTTTGAGAAGGAACAAAATGATCTCCTTGCGGATTTGGTAGATATTCCAAGAAAGGCGTGTGATGGTCGGGTATAATTCTACTTTCATATTATTGTTTAACCTGGTCATGTCATACAAATGAGTAAAAGTATACATGGCAGGTAACTGCAAGCTTATACTCTTATTTGTTTGTTTTATTTTCATTTCCGGGTTAAAAATCTGATGTCATTGGAATGGTGCAGATCAATGAATTTGTCAAACGTGCTAGATCTGCTAAAATCCATGCCTATATAATTAGTCACCTTAAGATGGAGATGCCTGCAATGATAGGCAAAGCTAAGGCCCAACAAAGGCTTATAGATAATCTTGAAGATGAATTTAAAAAGGTATCCTCCTTTCATTTCTCTTTCCTTATTTTGCTTAGTTTCTTAATTATTTGTTATTTTCATCTTGCAAAACAGGTTCAAAGGGAGTTTCATCTACCAGCTGGTGATTTTCCTAATGTAGATCATTTCAGAGAAGTTTTGAATGGTTATAGCATCGACAAATTTGAGAAATTAAAGCCTAAAATGATTCAAGCCGTAGATGACATGCTTGGTTATGAAATACCAGATCTGTTAAATAAATTTAGGAATCCTTACGTTTGAGCTGAAAAACATTGAAGCTTGCTGTTGATCTTGTCATGAATGTTTCTGACTGAGATTTTGATGTTTAGGTTTCTCCAAACTAATGGACATATTTTCTTGTCCGCTGAATTTCAAATGTCTACAAGCTTTACTGTCCAGTCTATGACATAAGATGGTAAATAGGGGCAGGTTTAGAAAATGCTATTCTCTGTTTATTTTGTTTGCCTTTATTAATGAAGGTGCACCATGTAAAGTTGCTCATTATCCCGTCTACCATTTCTTGTAACCTTGTCAGTGGGAATGGGACTATAAAGGCGCGCTTGTATACTTGCTTTACATTACAATGATATCTAGACAAGGCTTTATGTAGCATATTTTGTTTATTGGCTGCAGCATTTTTGGTTCATTGGAGGCGTTTAAGTCACATAGCTTCTGTGATGTTCTGATGTGAAGCCATTTGCGTTTTGGTTCCCTGCAGTGTCAGTTTCATTTTACCAGGGTGAAAGGCCAAGTCTCTTTTCTGCTGTCTTGAGTTTTCATGGAATGCGACTCACAAATTTATTAGGCATATTGGGCTTTCTCTTGTTGGGCCCTTTCTTTTTGTTTTTACTATTTCCTTTATGTGTGCCAAGCTGGTATAAGATAGAGGATTGAAGCTGCTGCAGTGAGAAAGAACAGAAGCCAGTAGAGAGATTGTTTGAAAACAGCAAGAGAGAAGAGAAAAAAAATTAGAGACAAAGAGAAAAATACCATGAGTGAAAATCAAGAGTGAAGGTTTCTCTCTTGTAATCTTTATATGAATTATTTCGTTTAATATTGGAGCTTCTCTCTCCTGGAGACGTAGGTCATCATTGAATCGAACTCAGTAATAAATTTGTGTGTTCTTCTCTTTCAATCTTGGTTTTAATTTATTTGTTAATTTTTACTGATGCACTGTTTAAATTCCTGCATAATTTCAATTACTGCATTGCTGTGTCCTGCATATAGTGGTTTTTTGGTTCTGTCATTGCATTTCCGGTTCAGCGACACTGTTGTTGCATATGTTGGTTTATTTTACAGCACTGCTGCTGCATATTGTTATTTTTTTCGTTTCTGATTTTTGCAAACTGTTCTGTTTTTGGAGTGTATTTGTTGTGTATGTTTAGCCAGTTGTTTTGGTTGTTCCATTTGTGCATGATAAATCCTCGAGGACTTCCTCATTGCCTGTTAGAACCAACAGTTTTGGTGCAATCAAGACTCCAAGCTCGGTTTTGGACAACATTGTTTTGCAGCTGCTGGGCTTTTTTATTGCTGTTTGCATCTCTGCTGCTTTGGGGTTTATTTTCTAGTATCTGTTTGCTGCTGTTTTCACTTGTTTTATTTTGCTGATTTTTGTTGTTGTTGGGTGTTTCATTTCTTTCTGGTTTGTTAAACACTCATCCACTGTTTTATTGGCATTTGTTAAAATAACAGTATGGTTTATTTTAATCATATTCATTTTGATTTTTAACAAAAGGAGAAGAAATGTGGTTGTCTTACTCACAAAATATTGTGCATGGAAGAACACATACCTGTCCAGGTACTTTATAAACTACAATTTGCCAACCGAGAAGATGGATATAAGTTCCAAACTAGATATAATGATCCCATGGGTAAGGATTTGGATTGTCTACCTTTGAGTTGTAAAAGGTAGAATAACTTTAGGTTAATTTTGTGATAAAATAGGAGAGTGTGATATTTATGATGGAGAGAGAATAATGAGAGAGAAAACAAAATGTAGAGAGATATAGAGAGAAAGGTAGAGAACTCAAAGTTAGACAATTCAAATCCCATGGGCAAACTATCAGACCACACCGGTACTTGTGTTGTAACATGTGTGATGTAAATAATAAGTTAGACAATCCAAACCCCATGGGTAAACTATCACAACACATCGGTACTTGTGTTGTAACATGTGATGTAAATAATTTTGTCCCGTGAAACACATTCACGAATTCAAATTGAGCTTGCTAAAAGAGACAAATGACAAAAAATATTTGTGTAAATTATTTTTTATTTATCGGGTTGAAGAATTATTTATGTATTCTGAATGGTTTGTATATTGCAAATATATTTTTTAGCATATTTTTTTAAAATAATTTTATAGATTAAATTTATAAATAAACCCATTTAAGGACTAAATGACTAATAAAATAAAGAAAATATAATATATTTGATGTAAATATTTTAAAATTTTAAATTATTATTGGATAAAATAAAATCATTTTAAATATTTTATTGAAGTATTTTAAATTTTAAATAAAAAAAAACATTTTTAATATAATAATGTAATAAATATTAAAATTTTAATAAATTTAGATATTAAAAATAGTTTAATAAAATAAATAATTTTGTTAAAAATTTAAAATAAACTAAAATAACTTAATTTTTAATATTTTAATATATAAACAAAATTAATAATAATAATAATACAAAAATTTTCATCAAACTCAAGAATATCATCTAAGTGTTACATCATTGATGAAATTGTCACATCATCAATAAAAAATAAGAGACAAGAAATTAATGATAAAAATAAAAGAATTAAAATTTTATTTTAAACAAAATAAAGAAAACAAAACTGTATTTAATATAAAAAAATAAAAATAACCGGCGTTAATACTTATGTTTTTCTTTTGACAGAATTTTTTCCTGAAAATAATGGAAAAAAATCTTATACTAGTAGTAAGTGACTATGTGTTATGAATACTAACTACTAGTAGAAAAAATATATATATATATATATATATTAAGTTAATCCAATGATGATGGTGTGTTGTTAGTTAGAGAGCAGAACAAAATCTAGTTGCTTGTTTTTGAGACCAGATAGAACCTAAGCGTGATTTGAAAGTAGAAATGGATACGCCAAAGAGATTCAAAGGAAAGGTTGCGATCGTGACAGCTTCCACTCAAGGAATTGGATTTAGCATAGCTGAGAGACTTGGTTTAGAGGGTGCTTCTGTTGTCATCTCTTCTCGCAGACAGGTTCCTTTTCCCAATTCCTCTTTTTCTTTTTCTATTTCGTTTCAACATTCATCCTTTTCCATTTATTTTATTCATTTTATTTGGATCATAATTACTGTGTCTTTGGTATCACAGTATGGCGATTCCAAAAATTTATAATTGATTTTCTTATGTTTGTTTGATGTAGATGGATATTTATTTTCTCCCTAGAATTCCTTACTTCATTTTCATCTTCAATTTTATCGTTCAACAACCAATTTTTACGTGATTGTATATTCAATTCATTTTTTAACTAAAATCAATTTTACAAAATTAATTCTTTCAAAATCAAATTTTGTCGCAGAAAAACATGTTTGTTAATCATTATTGAAAAGTGAAAAGGTTTTTTGTTTATGATTCGATTGCTGCAGAAAAATGTTGATGAGGCTGCTGAGAAACTCAGGGCCAAAGGAATTGATGTATTGGCTGTTGTTTGCCATGTCTCAAATGCTCAACAAAGGAAGGATTTGATAGACAAAACTGTCCAGGTGATGTTTTCTTCAGATCAAGCTTTAAATTTATTCAACTCATAAATCATCTTGTCTTGTTAATGTAAACTTGTCCAATTTCAATTGAAGTCTTCTGTTGATTTATCTTTGCATTCTGTCCCTTATTCTCTTCATTTACTAATTGTCTAAATAAATCAGGTGCATATTTGAATTGACTTATTTGAGTTTATCTACGAGCATAAGCTCTTGAGAGGCCGTATTGGAGAGCCTATTGAAACAACTTATGACATGTCCATAAGTTGTTTTTCGACTTATTTCTATAAGCTCTTCATGATAGTTTATGAAAACAACTCATTGCATATATGAAAACAATTTGATTTGATTTTAACTATAGTTATAGAATTAATTTATACATAAGCACCTCTATAACTTATACATAAGCACTTCTACATCTGTTGTTGGAACCTTAGCACTCATCAATCATATTTTGTGCAAGTCTTAATTGAATTAGCAGACAATATGTTTTGCTATCATGATCTTGGCTTCGGTTTTTATCAGCACATTAGTTTAATAATTTTTCATATTATAGGTCTTTTTTACTATTTGAACGTAGTTCTAATATGTGGTTGAAACTTTTTTGTTTTGTTACAGAAGTATGGAAAGATAGATGTTGTTGTGTCCAATGCTGCTGCAAATCCTTCTGTTGATTCCATTCTGCAAACACAAGACTCAGTCCTTGACAAGTTATGGGAGATAAATGTCAAAGCTTCTATACTTCTTCTGAAGGTAATTAATCTGTGAAATGGCTTTAACATATATAAGAAAAAATAAATAATCCAATATAAATGTTTCAACATTTTCTCTTTCTGCTGATGCTGTAAAATGGTGTCTGAAGTGTTTTTCACCTTATTATTTTTTACACAGGATGCAGCTCCTCACTTGAAGAAGGGTTCTTCTGTTGTTATCATTTCATCAATCGCTGGTTATAACCCGCCAGCTTCTATGGCTATGTATGGAGTGACCAAAACAGCACTTTTTGGACTTACCAAAGTTTGTACTTGCCTTCCAATTTCTCCTTTAAAAAACATACGAACTGCTACTGTTGTTGTTTTTGAAATTTGATAGTTATGCAAATATGATGTGTAGGCCTTGGCTGCTGAGATGGCCCCTACCACGCGCGTAAACTGTGTTGCTCCTGGTTTTGTACCGACTAATTTTGCTTCGTTCATTACCGGTAATTCTGCTATGGTAAGTATCTTTCGAACCAAATAGGTTTTTCCTCTTGCCTCAAATATCCTTCTGCACTTGTTTGAACGGATTTTGTGTGTATATGTACTATTGTAGAGACAAGAGCTTGAAGAGAAGACATTACTTGGAAGGCTTGGTACAACTGAAGACATGGGTGCTGCTGCAGCTTTTTTGGCATCTGATGATGCTTCTTACATAACAGGAGAAACTCTTGTAGTTTCTGGCGGAACGCCATCGAGACTGTAGCTTCCATTTTCATCTTCTAGTTGTTGGGGACATTGGTAATTTTAGCATGGTTTTCATTTTCTTTTTAAATACTGCAAGGATATCAAATGATAACGGTTGTTAATTTTTAAGAGGGGAGGGAACAATCGTTATCAAATGTTTAACTTTCATTTACTTTTAAATAATTAATGATCTAATAAACATACACAAGTTTTGTGTTAAAGATATGGTGGTTCTGTTATGATTCTGTTTATTCACAGTTCACAAGCTCTGTTATTCTGCATTGCATTTATGCATTATACTTTTTCCATTGTTTTTACTTATCGGAGAAAAATCTAAGTCATACATTGTTTAGAGATCTTTTATATAAATAGCACATTGTTAAATGCACAACAAATTAAAAATTGGACAACAAGTGTTGGCACTAAAAAGTCTATCATATGTATATTACTTTAATATAAGTAAAATAAAACTAGCAAGAAACTATAGTTAATAATTTGGACTTTCAAGTAGAGCAGGCCCGTCGCTAGAGGTGATGGGAACAATCTATTTCGGCCCCATCGAGTGATTGGAATGAATCATTTGGATTCTTGAAAGATAGGGTAGTATTCATATCTATTATACCTTAAAAAATATTCACAATATCTGTATTTTAAGAATAGGTATTTTGAGTATAGGTGTAGTATGGATAATTAGCTGCAAAAATAAGTGAATAGAAAATATTTATATATACATATACACAAAAATATTATCAAAAATAAATATTTTATCACGAGTAATAATATTTATGGTACCAATTTAATTATACAAATAAAATCACAACAAAAATTAATCAACTTTTTCTTGGTTTTTTTTAGGTGGAATAAAAATAGCCCATAGCTAAGACGTACAAATTTAGCAATTAATTTCATAAAGGATGCTAATTATTTTCTAAATTTTATTTTGTGTTTAATCTAATAATTAATTTTCTTTATTGCTTTTTTTTTATTAATATTACTAAATCAAATCAATATTTATTTGATATATTTTTGTATGTTTAAATATTTTAGATTAATATTTTTATGATTGTGTTAACATGATATGATATTTTGAGATGTGAAATAGTTTATTTTAGTTCATTTGTGGGACGGATATAAATATCTAAGTATCCATAAAGAATGAATACAGAAATTAAAATTGATGTCCACACAAATATTAATCTAAGTACGAATATAATTTTAAATTATAAGTACGAAAACGGTTATTATAGTGCCCCGTCTATAATTTAGTATTCTACGTTTCTAATTCTATAGTTTAGTATTCTACATTTCTAATTCATTTATAAAAAATAGCCATTAATCAAGATTCCACACTTTTTTTCCGTCAAAAAAGAAAGAGAACATTTTACACCTTTTAATTTTTTAAAGGTGTGATTCCATGTATGGAATCTTTCCTTTGCAAAGTTTCAATCCAATGCTTAAATTGGAGTATAAATGTATGATTAGATGATCCGCAATCGAAATGCTTAGAGAACATATATAGCCTCGATCAAATTGTATGTTATCTCTATTATGTTAGTGCTCAATTTATCACCAATATATCGAATAAAGGAACGTCGCGAAGAACGTGCGCCAGTAATATATATAAAGTCAAGACATGTTAATATCAAATCTCAAACTTAAAATAATTTTGGGTAAAATATAAATTTTATAGATGCAATTTTTTTAATTAAAAGTTCTTAGTTGGGTAATGAATTAAAATTCTTATTCAATATATAAATGTGAAATGCTATTTAATACGAATAATTATTAGAAGAAATAGAAAAATACATCATAATAAATATTTTGACCAATTAAATTTTGGTAACCATAGTAATTATTATTTAAAAGAATGAAACACTGAAACTTAAAATTATTGTATTTTTTATCAATTTTCTCCCATAATAAAATTTTATTAAAGTCTACATTTTTTCATACTGTATCTAGAAATGTCTAAATTTTATTAAACGACATAACTAGAAACAGTTGAATTGGTAATATTTTTTTACATGATAAAATTCGTAATCTAGCCAAATTTATTAGAGGTGTAATTCTGGTACGATGACATCCTCACTTTTATATATATATAGACGACTATAGACACACACCTTAGTGCTTATGTACCTACCAATACCTGAATAAAGAGATGCTAAACAAGATTTTCTGAGCAGAAGGAAAGACAATCAGTGGAACTTGAATCAAACGGTCCTTGACATGACACATGTCTTGTCTTTTCTTTTATTATCTTTGAAATTTTGTTACGTACCACATGAATTCTAGGACTTTTTTGGCCCCAACAATGTGGTGCTACAGCTAAAAGATGGGATAATATGTTCCATATCCCAAAAAGTGCATATTGTTGAAGGAGCAAAATCTAAAGCTCAAAACCTACACCAAGCTTTGCACTATGACCACTTATAACATTTATTATTATTATTGTTATTATGATGATGCATACAAGAAAAGAAAACTACCCAAACAGAAACAAGCAAGGTAGCTCAAATTAAATAAACCAAAAAAAAAAGTCATTTTCTCTCTATCACTATAATCAGTTTTACTTTTGAACCAAGTACTCACGAGACACCCTTGAAGCTTTTTCCTTTCAATTCATCTTTATGCTGCTAAACAACCTAATCCTCCTCATCTATCCTATTAGGAAAAAACGTGAAAACTGTTTCTTCTTCTTTTTCTTCTTCCTCTTCTCTCTTTCTTAGCACAATTAATTCAACATATTTTTCATGAAACTTCCCTTCCTTTTCTTCATATTTTCCTTATACAATGAAACTTCAGCAACCCTTTACGTTTTCTTCTGTTTCTTTGGTTCTTATGTGCTGTAACAGTTTTTATCCTTCACAACTTTGATGAACCAAGTGTCACAAAATTGCATGACATGGTTCCATAACACACCTTTCTTTTTCATTTAATCCAAAAGGGTCTTGTTTGAATTCATAAATGAATCATTTTGATACATGTTCTTCAATTTTGATTGGAGCCTATGTTTCGAAACCGGTTTATGCAGTTCCTGAAATCAATTCACACATTCAGAAGAAAAATTCCTTTTGACAGTCTGTTTTGAAATTTGAATCATAATTAGCATATAGACATATTCCAGAGTCATGAACTTTGCTAGAGCTTCAATGGCAGGCTCATGTTTCACCAAGCTTCGACTTCGAAGGTCTAAGAGTAAACCTTTACCAGAGCCTTCTTCTTCATCTTCAAAGACTCGGTTGAATTGTGACGCAGACAACATGGAAAGAAAAAGATTTGATAGCTTAGAATCATGGTCAATGATATTAGACTCTGAGAATGTCGAAACATGGGAAGCTTCTAAGGAGGATCAAGAAGAATGGACTGCTGATCTTTCTCAGCTTTTCATAGGTAACAAATTTGCATCAGGAGCTCACAGTAGAATTTACCGTGGAATTTACAAGCAGAGAGCTGTTGCTGTTAAAATGGTTAGGATTCCTACTCAGAATGAAGAGAGAAGAACATTGCTTGAACAGCAATTCAAATCTGAAGTTGCTTTACTTTCACGTCTCTTTCATCCTAACATCGTTCAGGTCTTTCATTATTATTATTATTATTATTATTGCTATCTCCACTTCTTGTCCTTATTTGTTCCTTTGGATTTTAAAGGAAAGCATTAGGTTCCTTATTTTATTATTTTAAACACTCACAACCATTTACCACTTTAGTCACAAAACTTATTGTGTCTAGTGTTTTGCGTTAGTGCTTTATATATTTTTATTTTATGTTTGATCGTTGAGATTGTTTAATTTACTGTATTATTTGAATTGATGACTTATGAGTAATTTTTAATTTACAGTTTATTGCAGCATGTAAAAAACCACCTGTGTACTGCATCATAACAGAATACATGTCACAAGGAACTTTGAGGATGTATCTGAACAAGAAAGAGCCTTATTCACTTTCAATAGAAACTATACTAAGGTTAGCACTTGACATATCAAGGGGTATGGAATACCTTCATTCTCAAGGTGTTATTCACAGAGACCTCAAATCAAATAATTTGCTTCTCAATGATGAGATGAGGGTTAAGGTAGCGGATTTCGGGACATCGTGTCTCGAAACACGATGCCGCGAAACCAAAGGAAACATGGGAACTTATCGTTGGATGGCGCCGGAGATGATTAAGGAAAAACCTTATACTCGTAAAGTTGATGTTTATAGTTTTGGAATTGTGCTTTGGGAACTTACTACAGCTCTGCTTCCCTTTCAAGGAATGACTCCAGTGCAAGCTGCTTTTGCTGTTGCTGAGAAGGTTAGACCCTATATCTAAATTTAAGCCATTGCATCACCTTTTATCATGCTTACTGATAAAACCAAACAAATACACTTGCCATAACAACCTGGTTAAAAAGAAATAGATACGGAAACAAACGCAAACAAAGTAACATGAAGTTTGATCACAAAGTTCGGTCAATTGTGTCTACGTTTCCGACTGTAGAGTGGCTGCAGTAAGTTACAAATTATAACTTACAAGATGAGCAATACCCAACAGTAATTTATGTCAGGTTGACCACAGAATATGTGTCCAGTGTTGTTACATTGTCAAGATGTTTGGTTGGTAAAAGACATGTCCTGAATAATTTAGAAAACATAGGGTGTTTCTGCCTTACATTTGGTGTTGAATCGGAGAGGATAAAATCAATATTTTAACCAAAATAAATGATTGGTAAATTGTACATATGATACAATTCTTTTAACCAATGTGGAATTCCCAACAAAACTTAGATTAATTAAATTATCCTTTTTTTCACCCAATGGGATTATAAAGGAACACTATCACTGATTAATTTTTTATATATAAATAGACTGATTAGTTTAGATAGCAGCACCGGCACCGTCACCGTCACCTGTGAATACATTCAATTACTTTCATTTTATTAAATTATTCGTGTTTGTGTCAATATTTTATAAATATGAGATATCAGAAAATCTTGTAAACTACATATAAGTTAATAATCATGCAAATTTGCTGAATATGAAATTTGAATCCGTCGAAAAGTGACAAACCTTTGTGTCGGCCAGTATTTGTCATTGATTGAGTTATTTGTATATAAATTTGGAGCAGAATGAAAGGCCTCCATTGCCAGCAAGTTGTCAGCCAGCACTAGCACATCTGATAAAGCGATGTTGGGCAGCAAATCCTTCAAAGAGGCCAGATTTCAGTGACATTGTGTCTACTCTTGAGAGGTATGATGAATGTGTGAAAGAAGGTCTTCCTCTAACTCATCATTCAGGACTTGTCACCAAAAATTTCATTATCGAACGCTTAAAAGGATGTGTCTCCATGAGTTCCTCCATACCTGTACATGCTTAATTGCTTTGAAATTGAATTCATTACCCTTCCCTATAAAAAGGTATTGTTGTTTCTCTCTTTCAAAAACTTCCTCATTTATATAACTTCAATATAACACATATGCTTCATGTTCTTTCAACTGTATTACTTATAAAAATATTCAACCTTCTTTTTCCTTTAATTTTCAGTTGTTTCATGTAAAGGGATGAGTTATAATTTCATCATAAAGAAGGTTGAATGATGCTATCTACACAACTTGCAAAAGTTTAGTAGTACAGAATTATACAGTGGAATTGCTTTAACTTGGAGAAGGTTACATCACATGTAGATTTGTATTTATATATATACTATGTTGTAGCTGCAAAACATGTGCAAATAATATTAATTCAGTAAACAGCCATTTGCTTCATTAAATATGTTAGTCCCTAAATATATTAAAATGATAAAAACATCGTCAAATTTATTTTTTCCGATTAATTTAGTTTTCATCTATGTCCTTTGTTAGTTAATTTCGTCTTCAAATCTAACTTAGAGATGTTTTTGAAGTTTCAGTACTTATAATAATAGTAATGAGTAATGACCCTGTCTAACACAATTAAGCACCATAATTACTGTTTAGTAGATATAAATTCTAGATAACTAGCAAGCATAAAACATTAATCTGAAGTTAACCAACTACATTTTCCTTTTCATAGAAGTTTAATTTCCACCTAGAATAAGTGCTAACTTACAACTATAATTTAGTTTTGATATTTTAATATATAAATGACATTAATTACAACAAAAATGATATGAAAAAATATTTATTCAACTTACAAATACAGTGTCACATTATCAAAAATAGTGGAAAATTAAAAAAATCTCAAAAATCAGTTAATGATTTTAGACATAAAGAGATTAAATATTCATTTTAAATTAAACGAAATATCAAATTATATTTAAAAATATTATTTTTTAATTTAAAAAAAAACGATAAATTTCATTATAATTATTTAAAAATGGAGACCTCCGGACAAACGTCTAAATTAAAACATTTGTTTAGGCTTAAAGGATGCATTTAAGTATTTTATTATTATTATTATCATTAATTATAATTTGGTGTGAGGTGTAATTAGTATGTTATGGGCAGCTGTTCCAGTTCCACGCGCCTTGCGTAGTTTTGACTGTCGTTCAATTTTATTGACGGTGGTGATTCTCATCTTCTCGTATCTAATCATAAAATGGGGTTGGTTGATGGTCATGCCCACGAATCTTATAATAATTTCTCATCCTATTTGTTCTTATGAATAAGACTGACCTAAATGAGCTCAATTCAATATCATCTACGTATATCATATTATGATATCTAATAATCAAAATTTATCAAAATACTATTTTAATTTTTAACCGACATTTATAATTTTAATAATATATTTATTAATTTATAAAATTCAAAAATATTAATTAATAAAAATAATAATAATGCTATTTAGTATCTCAAGTACCCGATTTTCTCTTTTTATGACACGAAGACATGTATGGTTCATTAAAATATATTTATAATAATATGTAACAATCACACTTACTTATTGTACATTATTATATCATACTCCAACAAAGAGCGTCTCCTTTGTAGTATTTCTTTTAACATTCATGATATCTATCTAAAGTTTTGATCATCACAAATATTTCTCTATACTCTCCCTGCCTCTCTATTTCTTTTATGAATTCTTTTCTGACTGTTACCTGTTATTTTTCCTTAATATTTTTTTAATGAATAAAGAACATACATAAAACATCAGGAACCATATCCAAAAAAATCATTCATCAACACAAAGAAAAGACAAAGTTCCCATCTCATCATGGGATAAATTACAAATAATACATTTCCACTAAACAAATAATAAACTAAGATAATTAAAACAATCAAATAAATTTATATATAAATATAAAAAAATAAAAAATAAAAAGCATTTCTTTGCATGCAAATACAGCAACCAATCTTTCGTGTCACCATCATTGTCGATACTCAAAAAAAAATCGTCTCACTTCATTATGATTTATCAAACAAAGTGAAAAACGCCTCAACTCAATCTCTTTTTTCAAATTGCATTTAGCAACCATATTATTAATAAGAGTGAATGGTGCTGTGCAATAAATTAGCACTATCATGCTTACTCGCAATATCATCAAAATGTAATATCTCCACCACCAAGTTGTAAGTTGATAATGAAGCATATTTGGCTACTTAGCTTTGATGCTTCTCTTCATTGTCTTCTTTTCCTTCAACTGTTTGTTGGCCACCTTAATAAGGTATATCAAGGACAGAGTCAGTGAGTCGAACACTTATTTTGTTTTACATATAAAGTAAAAAAAAATTAAAATGATAAGGTAATACACGAAAGAAAAGATAAAACTAACTCTAGAATATTACTTAAAATAGGATCTCAAAATAAATTATAAGTTAGTGAGATAATTAAATTTATTTATTAAAATATTTCATTAAATAACTTATATAAACTTATAAACTATAGTATAATAAACTATAAATTAGTTTATTGATATTATCAAAGACAACCTTAAATTTATTTATTTATTTATTTATTTCTAAAAAGATAATTGAATCTCGGAATTTTATCTGCTCCTTATGGATGGACCACTGATTTTATTTTATTTTATTTATACCGAGGACTACTAATTAGGTTCCGAATAAAAAGTCAAAAAAAAAATGTAGGTTCCGAATAAAATGATATAACGGAAAGAAAAAAAACTAGCAAACAAGTAAAAGAAATGTGTTTCTTTTGACCAAGCAAAACAGACAAATTAATAGCCATCAAATTAAGGAGAGCAAGTTCGTTAAAAAACAAATCAGAAATGTAATTAGGTCAAAACAAGAAAACATAAATAAATAAAAAAAGTACGATTTGACAGTGATGATTGATTATAACAAAAATAATCTCATGTAACACAAAAAACAAATTACGATTTCCTTTTATACATTAAAGACTACATAGAAGTGACGAATAATATATAATAAAAATAAAGAAATTAGAAAGTGAAAGAAAATTAAAAAAAAGAAAGACCTATTTTTTGTTTCGGAAATTAATGCAAAACCAGCAAGCATTCCAAATCCTTCTTCGAATGAAACTCATAAATCTTCTGACAGAGCCTTTCTCTTCATTTTCAATCTCATCACTTTCTTCACTAACATCAACACTATTACTAATAGTAATACAACTACTCTCCCCAACCGATTCCGACTCGGAAGATACACAATCAATCGCGAACTTGGAACGAGTCCACTCGGACGATTTGTTTATCTTATCATTCCATGTTGGAGAGAAGAAATCCTCGTCAAATGCCTCGATGATTTTGTCAATGATTTGGACATTCGGTGATGAGTTCCAACGAGTCCAATAACTCGTATAGCAATTGAAGCAATTGCAATGGAAGAGAGGTAGATGATTAACGTCGTACAAACGCTTAGATTTCCGGCGAGTGTTTTGGTGACTAGAAGAAGAAGAAGAAGAAGAAGAGGGATATAAAATGAGGTAAGCGACGGCTTCCTTATCCTCCGGTGAGAGAGGGACGGTGAGAGTGAGGACGGTAGCCGGGAGGAGGAACGAAAGTAGGTACAATATAAGTGGCGGCGAAGGATGAACCATTCCTTTTCTGTAGAGTTTATTCATTCTGGTTTTGAAGAATATAGAAAATAACACAAAGCGATCAAGAATAAGGGTTTTTCCTTTTTAGAGGAAACAAAATTGAGTTGTATCTTTTTTTTTTTTTTTGGTTAACAATCGCCTGCCACGTTTTGGGGAAGATTTGGACCGGGTAAATCTAGCGAATTCAATTATTTTTTAATGGATTCAAATCAAACTAAAGTGGATAAAATATTAAACTTAAAATTTCCTTACATTTTAAGATTTCTTTATTTTTTGGAGATTAGAAATATATTTAACTTAAAAAAATTCAATTTTGTATTATAAAAACAAAATTAAAATCTGAGCAGCTTGATACTATTTTTTGGGACTAAATTTAAAATATAGTATCTTTATATTCAAAATAAAATAAAAAAAGTTTGAGGCTCGTCACTTGAGACATGTGCTATTGATATGTTTTGCAGAATCCATTAGCCGCGGTGTTTATAACACTTAGTAACATAAAGGTGATTGATTAATTTATGCATATCTTGTACACTGTTTATTTGCATTGCATTTAAAATTTTCACTTAGAATTTATTCAATTAAATGTTATTTTCATTTGGCATTGTGGTTTTATTTTCAAATTAGATTTCTACCAAAAAAATTAGAACTTTTATAGTTTTTTTTCAAATCTAATAATCGAACCAATTAGTGTATCATCAATTTAGTTATAATTAAGTCCGGATTTAGTGATAAAAAAACAAATAAACTATATTGAATCAATTCATATAAATTTCATTGGTCTAAATTTATTTTCCGTTCAAAATCGAACCAACCCAAACTCATTACACTCTTAGGTACACTGCTTTCTCTTGTGTTATTTTGGTAAAAACAAATTTGACCTAGTTTCCTCTAAATTATGCTTCTACTTTATATTTTAATTAAATTATCTATTTTATTATTTTCTTTTTTCAAATAAATAAATAAATAATTCTTATTCTATTAAATTCAATCTGGATTCCAAAAAATTTATTCGAAACACAAACATGTTTAGAAAGATTTGAACTTTCTTTCAAAAATAATTATAACACAATTATGTTTCTAGACATTTAAACTTTATGTTTCAAATTTATGTAAAAATACAAAATTAATGTGAATATTCTAAAGCACATTTATATACTGAATTTTTTAAAAGTTTTTTTGAATATAAATATTTATTTAAAAAATTTAAAATTTGAAAGAAAAAAATTAAAAAGATAAATTGGGTTTTAATTAAAGGATGAGATAGGAGTATAATTGAATCGGTATAAGAGTAAAATTTTCGATTAATAAAGGAGAGGCCACGACTCACAACGACTTGTTCGCAAAAATGGGTGACTGACTAGAGAGGGTACCAACTAGTGATCGACTCCATGCCTCCCATTTTTTCTTTTGGATTTGAAACTTCATTTTGTAAACTATTTGTATTTTGAGTTTTTTGTTTGATAATAAAAACGTAAACAGATTGAGCAAATTTTGAGTTCCACATATATTGCTAATGAATATTGTTGTGATTAAAGCTTCTTAGGCCACCTCAAAAAGGGAATGGTTCTTGGTCAGTTACTCAATGTACGAACTCAACTTTTCAGCATTATTTCCATTGGAGTGTACCCCACTCTTTAAAAAGGGATAGTTTTGTTGGGAAGCAATGCAATGGTTCATGAGAAAAAAAACTTTGCAGCAAATAAAGTCAACATGAATTAATATTACCATTGGAATAAATGTTACCATTTTTTTCAATTAAATTTATATAAATCATGTGATCATTAAGAAATATTACACCTAATTTTCATCTTACAGTTTCATCTTTTTATTGTTCATAACTTTACACAATATATTGGCCTCACTTCATTTTACATCCAATTTTGCTTTCACTTCATTTTATACTCATTTTTCCTCTTGATTGCTTTAGGATTATTCTGTATTAGTTATATAATTATATAATGTTATTTATTTTTATAGCTTTTAAAGGAGAGTAAAAATATATTATGCTATATACCAAAGGCATATAATGCAAACTTGCAGGGTTTTTGAGAGAGTAAGAAAAGAAAAGACAGTAACTGAGATCAAGAATTTCAATCCGGTTAATTATTGAGAACAACAAAGTGAAAATAGATATAGAACGATACGGAGGTCTACACAAGCACAAGCATATATTCAAATTATTGAGTTGCAGTGCAAGAGATACAGGCTGAAATAACTACTACGAAGAACTCTGTAGGCGTGCCTTGATCCATGACTCGAGATACCGCAGCTCCTCGCTTGTTATCGAGTGGGCAACACCAGGATAAGCCTAAGAATACCAAATGTCAAAATTGATATCGAAAGAAGGGATCGTTGGATAAATAAATTAACAAACCGAATCGTAAAGAACTTAGAATTTCACCTTAAACTCACAACCAACACCAATTTTTTCAAGGAATGGAGGGGCTGCTTGTCCGGCCTCGAACAATACTGTTTTATCAGCAAGCCCATGGGACCACAGTATGGGTGTCTGTATAGTATTTTACACATACTAAGTTAGCAACAACAACAAAAAATAGATGGTAACAACAAACCACAAATTCAATGAAGTCAAATATTACCATAACCAGCTATATAAATTATAGTGTCTTTCCAAATTGAAAATACTCCATCCACTGATACTATGTTATTCTAGAGTAAGGCTCGTGGCTCATATGGAAAGTGATTCTAAGTTGAAAATAAAATACCATCAACATAAACAACTAAAACTGTGAAGTGTCATAATTCCAAGGACAACTGCATACCAACTTCAATAGGCCATGATGAAGGAAAACCAGCTGAGCTGGCCTCCATGCTTTACTATGGAAGAAAATAGAAATCCAAGCATTTATGTATTTAAAGCCACATATATGGTTTTCTTTATTGGAACGGTGTACTTTTGTTGGAACATATAGCAAATAAACATCTTGTTCCTAAGAACAAAGACAATGCCAAACTAAATATTTCCACATAAAGATGCAGGGGCAATTAGAGAAATGGACAAGAGTAGAACTACAAGAAAGCTTGACTGCAAAAGAAAAACGAGAGAAAAAAAGTGAAATGACACATAGTATAATAATATTCCTTAAGTACCTGCTTAGCTTCGGGTGCAATATTTTCTGTAATAGACGAATTAAATGGAACCCAACCACTAAAGATAGCACCTCCACCTAAAGTTTTAGGGTACAGCAGCACACTAGCCAATGTCAAGGCACCTGCAAAACAATGTCACCATTTATCAGCAAGTTGCTTATATATCTGTTTTTCTATTAAGAACTAGTGGGAAGGTCCAGAGATTAGCACAAACATTCACGGTAGATTCAAATAGACACGGGAAATAAAAGAGAGACCTCCTTGACTGAATCCACAGATAAATATATTGTTTGGGTTTACGCCAGCAGCTATTTCCTTGTCTATAGTAGCATGGACATTTTGAACAGCTTTAAGCAAACTACTTGCGTCATTTGGAGACTCCTGGAAAGAAAAAAAAGCAGAACGTTTTACAACATCAATCGATATGATCAACAATACCATCCGGAAAGGATAGAAGTACTAGTACAATGCAAGTTGCTCAATACGTACAACGAGCTTTATAGTAATTATTGGGCCTTTAAGCTTGTCATATGATATTAACAAGATATGTCAACATATGGTGCTTGCAAAAAAATAAATGAGAAAAATGATCATGCTCATAGGCACTAAAGTTTTGGCCTAGGAGGTGCACCATCTATAAGAGAAGCGTAAGGGTATCACTTACATCAACGTGAACTAGCAATTAAATCAGGAAAAATAAGACAACATAATATCACAATCGATCAAGTTTAAAAGAAAAATTGAAGCATAACTCCGATCAATTGTTGAAAAACATGAGATACCAATATTAAAATTATAAAAGTACATAGGACAAAGAAGGTAGTTTCACAATTGACCAAAGTTTTGGGTCACCAAGTCCAGAAGATTCTCAAAATCTCATCAAAGTAATATTCCACTTGAGAAAGATGAAAATAATTAAAAGAAATCAGTTATATTGTCAGTACAGTGTGGCATTAGTAAACAAACCATTATTAACATTAAGCCTATCACATAAAGAAAAAAAAAATCAGCAGGTATCATTATTCTTAATAAGTTAACAGTTATGAGTTAGCACTACCATGATTAAAACACAAAGGGTCATGCTTTAAACAGAATCATTCCCATTGTCAAGGGGACACTTGCACCATGTCCACAACCATGATAAAACACAGGGTATTGCTTTGAAAAGAATCACACTTACTATCAAGTGGACATTTGAACCCCATCAGTCTCCAAAACTAAAACAGTATAATTCAACTGAACTGAATATACATACTCTAATTTACATTCTGACTACATAATGCAAAGCAGAAATGTGGAAAATGGAGATATGAAATCCCCAAGCATGCTAATAAAAATAAGGTTCGCTAGAGTTTGCTATATTGTTCAAAATATTCCCTTCAAGATTGATCGCACAATATTAATATAAAAATAAGAGAGAGAGAACACTTAACAAGAAATAATGAAAGATAGAAAAGAAAGCCAAACTTACAGCTGTAACAGGAATGTCCTTAATGTCAAACCATGAAGGCATTACAGAACCATCTACAAGAATAAAAAATAATCAACATAACATAAGCATGGTCTTTTAAAGTCTGAAAGCATGTGGCATTTTCACAGCATTTGTATCCCTAAGTGAAAACCTGATTGCAAGCCTATGATGTTGCCTATAAATTCCATCTCAGGTGATGTTAATATGTCATTTATAATTTCATTGGAAATACAAATAACAATACCAAGCAGAAGATTAAAGCTTAGACATCGGTGGAATCATTTATTCTAATATTGTTGTCAAGAAAAAGAGCATGCAATTAATTTTCAAACCATATTTTCAATTTCTTTTGTTTATAATTAATTGCTTTTCCCTTGACTGTGAAAGTGATTTGTCTTACTACACTGTGTGCCTTATGTCGCATATAACCTATAAAAACATCACAGAAGTAATTCATGCATATGCAATTGACATAACAATTCACAATGATGATTCAAAAAAAGTTTATGTTATTTAAACCATTTCAATAAATCTTGATATCAAGTCATTAAAGAGAGAAAAATGGAGATGATTTTTGTATTGATCAAATGAGAAAAATAATTACAATAATAGATACAAAGAATCTTATACACTCAATTAGAACAACTAATTCATAATCAAAGTAACTAACTCGTAGCTATAGCTTAACTAGAATAACTAACTTATAACTAATTTTACATCTCTAATAGTTATCAAATCACAAGAATTAATAACTTTTCAGTACCATAATGAATTAGCAAAAAATATGTAGAGTATACATACGGTTGCAAGTGACTGGGGCGTAGGGGGCGGAAGGGAAGGACCATTTGGTGTCTCTGAATTGGGGAGAAGTGAATAATGTCTTGATTGGTTCATTTGCAGGACCAGAGTCGCCAAGACCGTGAAGCCACAGAATAAAGCTTCGAGCCATTGGTTCTGTTACTGTATCTCTAGAAGAACGAAACGTGTTTTTGGGGAACGCGAGTAGAAACGCAAACGCGCTACTTAATGTGATAGTCAACAATATAATTGACTTAATGACTTTTGTAGCGTCTCGAGCCGTTGTAAATGACCAAACGCGTCACTGAAATTAAAGGAAAGGGAAATTGCTTAATTGATTATGAATTACTTCTCATGAGGAAAAAGATAGATTCAAACCGAAATGTAAAGAGAATAAGGAGTGGCCGGAAAAACGTACGGCGGGGGACCTGACGGAATGAAAAATTAATTTGCAGATCGGGTAGCTATTGTGGCCGGAAGGGCATACGGTGAAGTCTAGGTTTTTAGAGAGAAAAATGGTGAGCTTTTAATTTTACTTTTAATTTAGAAAATTAAGTGTTATAAATTTTAATTAAAAAAAAAATAGAGAAAAAGTTTGAATATTTTTTTACAGCAAAAATTTAAAGCAGATAATATTTATTGGTTTCTCGAGATTTATATTTGTCTTATTTTAATTAATTATATTTTTATATTGTTTATTTATGTATTTTTAATTCAACTATTTTTTAAATATATATTTAAGATTGTTTTTTATAAACACTCTAATTTAATTTGTATAATGATATTTTTTTCTTATAAAAGATAATAAATTTTATTATAATTAATTTACATAATTTGACTCGAAACAAGTCATCTAATTTAATAATATCCATGGAAGTATAACTTAAAGTATAACAAAAATTTAACTTATTTATTAATTTGTTTTAAATATTGAAGTCGTATATGCTATATAATAATAAATATTATATACATTAAAAATGTAAAATAATTTTAAATTATAATTCTATTATATTTATGTAATAGATATTTCTTTTAAAAAATTTAATATGTATTTTTCATCTATCAAATAATTCAATTATTATTATAAACCACATTTCTTTATATAGATAAAAAAAAATGATCTTTACTATTTTGAATAATGGTTGTCAATTTTGATATTGTTGGGTGTGATATTTTAATTTAAAAGGTTTTTTTTTTCATCTCAATATTCTCAAATATACAAAAATATATATTATAAAATACATATTAAAATTAACTAATTCGAATAAAATTTATAGACTTTTGAAAAACCATAGAGAAGAAAAGAAGTTTGGTTTGTGCTATTGATCTAAATCTATGTTAATTTGGTCTAATAATGATTGTATTTTGGTGGATGTAGGGATGGCAATTAGACCCAGACCCAGTGGGTACCCGCAAAAAAAACCCGCAATGGATAGGGTAAAAACCCGCATAATGGGTATGGGCACGGGGACAGGTAATTACCCGCAAAATTAAGCGGGTATGGGTATGGGTACGGGTACTATAGTACCCACCCCGCCCCGCACCCGCACTTATATAAATATATTATTTATTTATTTATTATATTAATATTTAGTTTAATTAATTGTTTTCCTTTATGTTTTAATATCTATTAATATCATTAGACCATTACAATATTTATAATCAAATCAAAAGATAAACATTTACAAACTTTTTAAGAATTTGATCATGATTAATAGTTAAATAATTGTGACTTTATAACTAAGAATTATATCTTATTAATTGTGTCTTTATAATTATACTTGCAACTTATAAATTGTTTTTACTGATCTCAAATAATATTGTTGTAAGACTTGCAACTTTATAAAATATTATTATGGATATTTGAATGTGTATTGTAACGAGTGTTCACTTGAAATGTTTTGAGTTAGAAAATATTTTGGTTTATAATATTTTATGATTTAATTTATGATATTTGGATAATTTTTAAATGGGTAAATACCACATATAGTCCCTTAACTTAATTTCGGTTAACATTTTAGTATTTTATCTTTTTCTTTCCCCCGATTTGGTCCTTTATTTTAATTTTAAATGATAATTTGATCTTTTATATTTTAAAATGTCAACAATTTTATTCTTATTTTATGCAAAATTTCAAAAAATTCATCAAAAATTTCAAACAAAACACAGAAAATTAATTATCATCCTCAATATAATGCTATTTCATCAAACTTATAACTTAAATTTTTAAATAAACTCATATTTTTATCTCTAACAACATCAAATAAAGAATGGCAAATATGAGTTTATTTGAAGATTTGAGTTACAAATTTGATAAAGTTTATTTTATATTAAAGAATATAACTAAATTTATGAGTTTTGTTTGAAAATTTCGATGAATTTTTGTAAAAAAAAAAGGATAACATTGTTAACATTTTAAAACAAAAAAGATTAAATTGTCACTTAAAATTAAAATAAAGGACTAAATCGGGAAAAAAAAAAAGATAAAGGACTAAAACGTTAACTGAAATTAAGTTAAGGGACTATAAGTAGTATTTATCCTTTTTAAATTTAATCACAAAATAACATTTGTTTATCGATTTATTTTAGTTAAAGTGTGGGTAATGGGTACGGGTACGGGCACTTAGGTAGGGTACGGGTATTAAAGTTGATACCCAAGAAGGTACGGGCACGGGTATGGGTATTTTTTTAAACTGCGGGTATGGGTACGGGTACTATAGTACCCTACCCAAACCCTATCCATTGTCATCCCTAGGTGGATGAATTTGGAGCAGTTGATTTAACACTACTTAATTTGGTGTTATTTAATTTGGATTATCAATTATAATAAATCGTATAACTGAATTAGTAATTTACTTATGCGATTTTGGTCAAAGTTAATGAATATTTGTTTTATGTCGATATCGTTAAAATGTAAATTATATATTTATGTTTCGATATATTTTAAATTTATACCAATTAAAAAATGAGTAATTAATATTTTTTTAATTAATTTATTCAAACAAAAGAAAAGTAAGAATTAATCTATATAAAAGTATTATAATAAAGAGAATTCAATTGAACCATTAAAATTGTTTAGAATTTTCTATTAGTTGATCCAAACATACACTCCAAGATTTGTTAATGCTCAGTGTATGTTTATGGATTGTTGATTGATTTATTGAAAAAGTAACTCTACACATCTAAGCCATTTATTAAATTTGAGTATGGAAACTCAAGTATGTTTCGAAATTAGCTTCACGGTCTTTTACATAGATTTTATGACAAATATATCACCTGAAATTCGAAATTTCACAAAAATACTAAAAAATATCGAGGGGAGTGTGTTCTATTTTGGAGGGCTTTGATAATGAAACCAAACTCCTTGAAGGAGGGGAGTTCACTATGAAAAGGTCAGGTTTCTAACTCATATATGTGAGAACATCAACTCGAGTAAGAAATTTATTCCTCTCCTCGTGCATAGTTACATACATCGGCAAATATTCTTCTTTCAAAACCGAAGAATTTGTTTTCACTCTATAATATTTTCTACCTTAAAATGTGATATCGTCCGTTGACTATAATATTTTTTAATAAAAAATATAGAACTTTTATAAAGATGGGTGGACCACCAATTACCCTTTGACATTTTAAGTAAGAAATAAATAAAATACAACGGTGATTTGATATATAGAGATATAATAAGAAAATAAAGGATTGAATTAATATTCTTGTAATACTAGAGAGTAACTGGTTTGAATGTCCTCAACTTACGATATCACCTGCGTTTTTATTTCGTTCCTCTGTGAATTTGTGCTTGATGGTTCCGAAGCTAACCCTAACGCCCCCTCACGAAGCCGAAAACCAAATCGAATTATCTCTGAGACAATCCTTTGAATCCCTACAACAATCCTTGAAACCACCCTTCTCCTTAACCATTCCAAATCCCCATGAATACGCTCACCTCAACCGCGCAATTCTTCACGCCATTCTCACCGAACCCCAATTCTCCAAAATCCACATTAAGCACTTGCACGCCCTCGTCACCGACGGTTACGCCACTTTCATCAACCTACTCCTCAAAATCGTTCACCACCTTTACCCGAAGCTAACAGGTTCGGTTAAAAACCAGTTGTTTTGGATCACCGATGAAATGGTTCGTGTCTCGTCGGTTGGCTATGACGCTCTCTTGGTTTCCCTTATGAGGCAAGTCGTTGGAGGCGATTTCAGTGACGGTAATTTGTGGTTATGTACGAAATTGTTGACTCTTTTATTGGATAAATGGGATTGTTTATTAGAAGAAGCACCCCATGTTTTGGGTAGTGCATTGTATGTGTTTCTTCGAGTTTTGGCTGATCATTGTAGACTCAACGTTGAAAAGTTGGAGTCTTTGAAACGTTTGGAGGTTCATTTTTGTGTGAAGATGGTGAGAGAAAAGTTTCACTTGTGTTTGAAAATTGGGAGGGATTTTATTAGGTTGTTGCAGGATTTAGTTCATGTTCCCGAGTTTAAGTCTATATGGAAGGATTTAATGTTGAATCCATCTACGTTTAATACTTTAGGATTTGAGGGTGTTTCTCAGATTTATTGCACTAGAACTTCAAGTAGGTATGCTTTGCTTAGGATTACTCCTGAAATGGAGACTCAATTGCGTTTTTTGCTTACACATGTGAAGCTTGGGCATCAAAAGAGGCATTTTATGTGGTTTGCTAGGAAATTTCTAAGTGAGATTGATAAAGAGACTGTTATAGTTGATATAGTTAGGTTTATATGTTGTGCACATCATCCCCCAAATGAGATTATTCAGTCTGATGTTCTTCCTAGATGGGCGGTTATTGGTTGGCTTTTGACATCTTGTAGGAGGAAGAATTATGTTGAGGCTAATGTGAAATTGGCTTTGTTTTATGATTGGCTCTTTTTTGATGAAAGGGTGGATAATATTATGAATATAGAGCCTGCAATTTTGTTGATGGTGCATTCTGTTCCCAAATATGTGGACATCACTAACACTCTACTGGAGTTTTTGTTACTTCTTGTGGACAACTATGATATGGAACGTAAGGATATCATTGTTAAAAGTGTCTCATCGGCTTTTCGATTGCTTGTTAGCAAAGGCGTGATTCAGTCGCTCGATGTTTTGACTTCTTGTCCTGCATTGTCCCCTCCTCTAAAAGAGGGACTGAGTAGGCTATTATCATGTGGAAAGCTTGGAAGTTCTAAAGGATTTATGCCAGGTAGTTGCTAGTCTACCATGGTCACCTTCAAGTTTCTCAAAATTGTCTCTATTCTAAACTAAGGTAGCTAATAGTATTATTAGGGGAGTATATAGCAAGCAGTGCACACATATCAAGGCCCTTTCTTATAAATTCAATTGTAAATGTATGTAGCAATCTATTCTGTCTGCATTTCCCTCTTTTGTTAAGAAATGGCTGTTTTTAATGTTGAATGTTGTTAGAAGAGTACCCTTTTGTCTTTTCCCTGTTTTTAACTCAAGTATAACAAGTTTTTATCTCTCTGAAGATCACTTCTTTAGCATCATTAGCATGAAGTTATAGGCAAATTGGTTGCTATAGCTATCAGTATAAGTGACTTAGTCAAGGTTGACTTTCAAATGCCTTTCAAATTAATTTAGACGTATTAGACTCTTTTTTTGTTTCAAAAATAGGATAATAGGATATGTAAAATGTGATAAATAGTATAGATAGCCACGAGAGCTCTCTATTCAGTCAAAGGTTATCTAGAAACCATTTTCCCATTGGATATTATGTGTTGAAAAGCTTTTACTTGTGCATGAATAATTTAGTTACAAATGAACAATAAATCTGATTATGCCTTTTAAAGCTTTTACGAACATCGATTTTATTTTGTGTTGCATTTTGTGAGTTATGTTTTAATTTTCTTTATTTGATTGATTTACTCTTTTTGTTGTTTGCAGTACTCGGTCAGCCAGGGAAACAAATGGTGTAATTTCTGCAAAAGTTATGTATCAAACAATACTTCCAAGCTACAACACCAATTTTCCTAATCATGGGCTTAGCTAAGTCTACAAGGACAATGTTACCAAGAGGCTGACTGCTATGAGAAAGTGAATCCTGCTAAGGAGAAAGGGCAGAAGGAAACAACTCAACTGTGAGTATTGATAGTAAAACTAAATTATTGATAGGACAGAACGAAACAGTCCTTCCAGTGTGTTCAAGAACCAACTGCGTTCGTGTAGATGAAGTGCTCCATGCCTAAGGAGTACTGATAGTTAAAATGACACAATTTTTGAATGAATTTTGAAAAATCTTATAATTTTATTATTTCTAAACATTAGAGTGCATATGATAAGGCCAAAGCACATATGTTTCGCTTACCATAATTTACTCTTTTTTTACATTCTTTAAGCATAACCAGATCTTTGTAAAAGCATAGATAAGAAAGGAATGGGAGGAAGGAAAAGTATTGAATATAAGAGTAATCATTTTCAGTATCATAATAATTCTCAGGAACCAGTTGGATTGCATGGGGTTACAATATTACAAACCGTACTGTTAGCAAGCGTAGTCCTCCAATTAAAAATTCTTATGTGAAGCATAAGTCTTATGAGCCAATCTGATTGTGTTTCTATGTACAATTATAACTGTTTGTGTCTGTTGTAACTGCTTATGTTTGTAATTAAATTGAATGCTTGTTCGGTTATGCGTTGTGTCACCTTCACTGTGCACAAAAACTTGATAGGATTTCGGCAAGTGAATCCTCGTGGTTTAGCTCTCCAAATTGTAGCTTTGAGTTCAACGCACAGTGCCACCGTGGTTTAGCTCTCAAACTCCTATTAGATTGTTGTAACTTGTAACTCTCTGTTACGAATTTTCTTTTTGTTTTACAACAGAGGAAGTCATTGTCAGCTCATCAATAAACATCATTCGATAGTATATTCTCAGTTTTATCTTACCAGTTTTAACACTTAATTCCCTTGCATTATATTTGTGAAACCATGATTGTTGTAATCTAATTATGCTTAATGCATTGGTTCTACAATAATAAATCCACCTCACTGACCTCATTTAAAAATATGCTTTAATTTAATCTCCAATCTGTGTATCTGTATATATAATATATCTGAAAGGAGTTTTGATTGCTTTACCCCTTACCAATCAAATGTCTGCTAATTAATTTGGAGGGCTTGATAGGTAATCGTTCTGAAATAAGATAAGATTATATACAAACCTTAGTAGTTCAATAGCTCATTCATTTGAAGGATATATGCTTCAATAAAGTTCTCCATATACAAATGAAAACTTGCAGTTTAATCTTCAGGGAACATGGCATTAGTCTGTTCATTTTGATGTATTTTCTCTTCTACCTCATCGTATTTTTATTCTTATTGGCTGAAATACAGTTTGTACATATATTCCACTAATGCACAAATTTCATGCATTTGATGATGCAGGTTCTTGCGCACAATAGGCCCTGTATCATTGTTCCACACACTCTACGTCAAAAAACACTCACTCAAAACCCTAAACCCTAAACCAACCAGATGGCTGTGCTACACCACTGCTCTGAATGTTTGAAGTCCCTATGAATTCATCGCCACTTATCATTTGCATTTGCAGAGAGTTACATTAGGTATACCAACAACCAAAAATCTATTTTACAGTCATTTTCATTCAGTATTATAAAAAATGCTTCCAGTCATCTCTTCAAAAGACAAAATTACCCCATAAAAGCTTCTATGCCTTGTGCTAAGGGGTTCAACATAATCACCCGGAAAAAAAGAAAAAACTTATATGTACATGCTTCATGAATATGACTATAGTTACATCCCAAAACCATCTGCATTAAATGCAGTTGTCAAATGGCCAACCTTAAAAAGCAATTTGACTCCCATAATCATCCCTGCAATTGTATGATTTCAGGGGAAGTCTAGCATCAAATCCAATCTTGGATTTTCTAATTGCAACCTCGTTAGTTGTTCTTCTATAGTGGCTAAACCACTTAGCTTGCATGTAGCCATTTCTTCTCCATGGAGGTACATGCAAATCCATGGTTTTCATAGAGTCCTTAATAGCACTGCACATCAACCTCACAACCCTTTTGAGCTCTTCAACTTTCCCAACAAATACTAAAGGGAAAACATCAAGTAAAGAGGTGTATTGATTTGTGGGACGAGCTATTTCGAATTCTGACATAAGGGACGTTTCAACAATGTATCTATTTCCACCATAATTCACATCGATGTACTCATAGTCACCCCCAGGAATTCTTTTATTTTTTTCCCACCTTGATTTGCAAAGCCCTGTGAACAAAAAGTACCCAGAAAAAAACATCAATACAACTTTCACAACTTTAATTGAACAACAAATCTAAATATTTACTAAAAACTATATGAAAATCATTTGTGAAAGTGATTTTAAAAATGGATTCGTTTGTTATATAGATTAAACAAAAACTGATTTTCACTTATGATTTTTATAAACAGCTATTCATTTGTTATTTTAGTAATTTTTACATTTAATAATTTAGAGATTTTATATAATAAAAATTATATTTTATTCTTATAAGAAATTATTCAAAAGAACTTTTCATTATAAATAATTCTTAAAATTTTACTATACAAAAAATATTACAGTAAAATTATGACATACTTAAATAAGTTTTATGAGAAGCTGTTCGAGCCAATTTTTCATTTTAAACTTTATTTTTAAATTCCCTTTTAAAAAAGTTTTTGAAAAAGATGAAATACTTAAAAATTCATTTTAACAAAAGTATAAACAAAGAGGGCTATTTAAAAAAAAAATTGATCTTCAATATGATAAACTAACATAATAAGTAATAACTTCCACTTTTTAAACATTTTTTTTAATAAAAATTATTTCTAAATTATCAAATGTAATTTCCTTTTATAATTTGTAAAAGATACTCCTTATTAAATACTAACCAGCATCAAAACCTCTCTCCCGCAAGCGTGAGACGAAGAGGCGTTTGAATCCAGGTTCATAATTGTCTCCAGCAACAACTCCAAATGCAAGTTGAACCTCCCTTCTGATATTTTCTTTTGCATCATCAAAACCATAATTATCAGAAAAAATCTCTTCCAGTATCTCTCTCTTCTCAGAATAATCAAATTCACGATCTTCGTTATCATTATCATCATGAACAACAACCACTGCATCATCTTCTTCTCTCTCCATAAACGATTTCACGAGATCTGATAAATCAGTTAAGCTCTCAGCCGAGTGCTCGCTTCCACTGCTTTCACACAGCCTCACACGCGCCACCTCATCACTATCAAACGCCGCTGCTAGTACCCTCTCAAACCTCACCGGAATCCTTCTTATTTCCAACATTATGATTCTTTTTTTTTTTCTTTCAATTTCCTTCTCTCTTTCTCAATGGCATGCAAATGATATAATGTAATAAATAAAGGATTAGTGGGTGGGGTTATGTCGTTAAATGGTGTCTGCATAAAATTAAACTATTATTATAGGAAAGGAAGGAAGAAAGAAAATGACAAGGAAATGGAGTAAGAATGATACGAGGGAAGCGGCGTCGTATTTATCCATAAAATCTCAGATTCAACGGTGGGGATTCGTTCAGTTTATTGTAGCATGAATGTGGTCTATATTTCAACATTTTAACTTGAATAAAACTTCCAAAACCGTCCAGGTTCAATTTCTGATTACGTGTACCAAAAAGCGGGCGTGGTTAACTTAAACTGTTTAAATTGAATGTAAACAGTACTTTCATTCTTATCCTAATCTCATCCACTCTAAAATAGGAATTTTGTATCTATATATTCCTTTTATTTTCAAACATTCTCAATCTGTCGCTCTTTAAAAAAAAATTCTCAAAATATCACACTTTTTAAACTCAACAGAAAGTCTCTCCCTGGACGACCTCCTGAAAAGGAAGCCTCTCCCTAGAGAAGCGACCTCCCAAAGGCATGACACGTTTTTTAAATTTTTTTTTTGAAAAGGTGTTTATTATTATTAATTTTATTATTTAATAAATTAAATATATTAATAAATTTGTAAATAAAGTTTAAACTTTAATTATTATTATTATAATAAATTATTATTATACATATAATTAAAAATTAATATAATTAAATTAAATGATTTAAAAAATAAAAATAGTAATAATAAATTAAAAAATACATTAATAAATTATAAATAAATGTTATATTTTTATTATTGTTATTATGATAATAAATAATTATTATACTTATAATTAAAAATTATTATATTTAAAATTATAATATAAATTATATATATTATATTATAATTTTCAAAATAAATAAATAAAATAAAAATTGAATAATAATAACAATTAAATAAAAAGAAATTTATATTACTAACATGAAAATTAAAATACATGAAATTAATAATAAAAATACATCAATTTTGAGTAGATGTGCCAGCAGCGTTTGAACAATGTTTTCTATTATGACCAGAGACCCGACATAATCCGCATTTTCTTGGTACTTTTTCTGTACTGTCCATTTCTGTTCTAATGCGTTTGCTCTTTGGGCGACCTTTCTTGAGTCTTCGCATTAGTGGATTGTGACACACCTTAACACCTTCATATTGTGGCCAATATCTTTTGTTTGGTATGGGTTGGAACACTTGATCATAGACTTTTAGTACCGTTTCCACCTTATACACATCAGATATAAGACTCCAATAATTATATTTAATGCTAGAACATGCTGTTATGACATGTGAACAAGGCATATGTTTAGCTTGATATATTCCACAATCACACCACTTGTTGGAAAGGTTTACACTGAAATGACCAATTGGTCGCCCTTCTATTGGAACCAGTGTCTCGTGCACCATGAAAGTATGGTTGCTCCGGTCAAAACTATCCACCCTATGACTATTGGATTTACTTATTTCCAATTTCATAAAATTTATGCAAGCTTCTGTGTATACCTGACCAGAAGCTAAAATTGATGCGTGTCGTTTTCCCATGGTTGGAAACAGTGTCCCTGTTTTAAAATAAGTTGATTGGACCAAAGCAGTTATGGGAAGGTTTCGTGGGCCTTTTAATACTGCATTCATTGACTCCACAAGGTTGGTTGTCATCTGACCCCAACGACTACCTCCATCGAATGCTTGAATCCAATCTTGTCGAGGTATATTGTCTAACCATTTCAAAGCCTCCGGATTTAGTATGTCAATTTCTCTGTGGTAGTATCGATATGTAGGCTCATTGATCGAGTAACCTGTATTGAAACAGTAGACAATTATCTAAATTAGGAATGAAATTACTAAAAATTACAGTAATTATAAAAATTAAGAATGAAAACTATTACCCATAGAAATAACTTTATTCTTCAAAGCATTGTCTTTAAATTCCCTTGCAAAATTTTGTGAAATATGTCGGACGCAGAACATATGCTTTGACGGAGGATCTTGCCACCCATTTGCAGAATTATTATAAGCACTCTTAATAGATTCATGTCTATCTGAAATCAAACAAATGTTGGCTTGTGGAGTGACAAATTTTCTCAAATTTCTCAAAAAGAAACTTCAACCTTCTTTTGTCTCACCTTTCACAATAGCATAAGCAATAGGAACTACGTTGTCGTTCTCATCTTGTGCAACTGCTACCAATAGAGTTCCTTTGTACTTGTCGTACAACCAAGTCCCATCAACTTGTACTATTGGTTTGCAGAATTTAAATGCAGATATACACGAATCAAAAGCCCAAAATAGTCTATGAAAAATCCTCATCCCACCTATCAAACTGTTCTCATGATAAGCTGGGATGGTTTCCATTTCTATTTTAGTTCCTGGAGCAAACGTTTTCATAACCAACAACCATTGTGGGAGTTGATTGTACGACTCTTCCCAGTTACCATAAATTTGTTCGATTGCTTTATTTTTTCCAATCCAGGCCTTTTTATAACTAACTGCGTAGTTATGTAAAGCTCGAACGTCAGCAACAATGACCTTCACTTTGATTGAAGGATCCACTTTCACAACTTGTATTATGCTTTGACATATCATGTTAGAATCGAGTTTCGTATGATCTTGTGACAATGCAGAATTTGTGCATGTATGAGACACATTTAATTTACCAATAACCCACAATTCACTTTTTTTGCGTTTTGAAGCTCTACATCTAAACAAACAATTTGAATTTGAACAATAAATGACATACCTTTCTAAATCTGATTTGTATACCACAAAATTCAATGAATGTTTTAAATGGTAACGCTTGATTGCATGCACGCATTCATCTTTGTTATTAAACTTCATTCCAACTGCAAGAGTTCCATCTACTGTTGGGTCTTTGTTGATGAACAAGTGATCAAATTCACTTGATTTTTGTTGAGTATCTAAATTGATGCTCTTCAAGTGACACGGTGGATCGAACTCAGATAGAATATGTGGATCTTCTGCTTCCAAATCTTCCATTTCAATGTCATCACCAGAATTATCAGATGATTCATCGAAGTATGTTTCATCATCTTCACTATAATCACTTAAATCTTCGTCGTTGATAGTAGGTAAGACACTAAGAGGAAGATCACATTGTGGACTTGTTGGAGGAGATTGATGATGTAGTTGAAAACTTTTTGGATGAATTTGTTCTAATTGGGTAGAGTATGGTTCACAGTGTTGTGATGGTTCATAGTGTTGTGGTGGAGAATAGTGTTGTGATGGAGAATATAAGTCGGGTTGATAAGGTATGTTTGATGTGGATGGTTGATCAATGTTTGTTGATGGAGGACTAGACTCAAAGGTAACATATAACTCGATGGTGCCGAGTTGTGACCACTGTGCATAAACATCAAACATCAACTCAACATCTTTGTCGTCGCAAATCTTCATGAGTTCAAACCTTGTTGTATTTTCACCAAAGAACACAAGGTGTCGATAAACTATATCACTTATCGTGACATTGTCACCAAGCTGTAATTTTTTTCTAATCACATTCTTTAGACGAGCAAAGTTGCTTCCTGAATGTACTTTGAATGCCTTTTTATATTCACTTATGAATGTTTTTTCTTCAACTCCATCGACAATTGAACCATTATGATAAACAATACAAATTACTTGTTGAGCAGCCATGACTAAATGATTGATTGAGTATGAAATGGTTGAAGGTATGGTGAGATAGAAGGTGTGGTGAGATAGAAGTTATGGTGAGATAGAAGGTGTGGTGAGATAGAAGTTATGGTGAGATAGAAGGTGTGATGAGATAGAAGGTGTGATAAGATAGTAGGTATGGTGAGATAGAAGATGTGATGAGATAGTGTATGTTTGCTTTCTATTTATAGAATATTTTTAAGATTAAATATTAGATACATTAATCTAATTGGTTGAAAATGTATGACAAGGATTGCCCTCCATAGATGATTTAGATCCGTTGATAACTTTTATTCAATGGTCAAGATTAAATATTGGATACATTAATCTAATTGGTTGAAAATGTATGACAAGGATTGCCCTCCATAGATGATTTAGATCCGTTGATAACTTTAACTCAATGGTGAAGATTAAATATTGAATACATTCATGTAATTGGTTGAAAATGTATGACAAGGATTGCCCTCCATAGATCATTTATATTCGTTGATAACTTTTAATCAACGGATAAGATTAACTGAAACTGCGTAGGACTTGTCTTTGGCTGGGGAAACGACCTCCTGAAGAGGTCTTTGGCTGGGGAAACGACCTCCTTAAGAGGTCTTTGGCTGGGGAAACGACCTCCTTAAGAGGTCTTTTGCATGTGAAATCGTTCCCTCACGAAGCGACCTATAAATACGCACTTGACTGAAGCATTCTACCCACAACTCCTTCCCCAACTTCTCCACACAAGTTCTTTAGTTTCTTTGCATCATTCACTGATACACATAAAGTTATCATGGAGCTATCTACAAATCACAGAGCCGAAATTAAATATATTCAAGAATTTGTAAGTATTTTATTAATTGATTTTAATTTAAGTTTTGTTATTTTTATTTATTTATTTATATAGTCTCATTAATTAATATTTTTATTTATTTATTCTGAATTTTGAATTTTATTTAAGTTTTGTTATTTTTATTTATTTATATAGTCTCATTAATTAATATTTTTATTTATTTATTTATTTATTTATTTGTTTTCATATTGTTGAAAAACATCATACAGATAGAGTCGCACTACAATTCGGTTTCCATCAACAAATACCACAACCACTAGAGAATATGAAATCGTATCATGAGGTCGACATGAGGCATGGGATTGATGATAATTGGAACTGGGTATGGAGAGAATAAATTAACCATTGGAATGAGCGCCATAATTACGTGTTGCGAGGTAACATCGTACAAGGTGTTTTATGTCATAGCATAGAATATATGATTTGGTTTAGACAACGCACCAAATTGTTTATATCTGTAGAACAATATCTCCGTGACCCCCGATTACAACCGCCAACATATCCTCGTGTGCAATCGACCTCCCAATCAACCCCACAACAACAACACACAACAGGACCGTCTTCATCAACACCTCACATACATGTCGTTACTGAAGTTCCATTTTGTGATCCACCACCGTCTCAGTATTACGTTCCGTCAGTGCCAGAAATACCAACACCCGGTTATCCGACCGAACATGGGCTTATCTATAATTGGTTTGGAACTCAGTGCACAACTCCTGAATCAGCTTATGTTGTATTTGATTCGATGTATAATCAACAATCTCAAAATTTAATGGAAGCAGGAGTCAGTGGTTTTAACCCATCTAGAACTTACATTGAAGAAAATGATCAAAATGAGAATCAATCGGAAGAACCACAACTTGCTCAGAGAGCTAGACAAGTTTGAAGACACCCTACATGTGGGACTGGGGGTCATTTAGGTGGACATCATTGATATAAATTTGAAATCTTGTATGTTTCCAAATTTCATGTATTTTAATTTTCATGTTAGTAATATAAATTTCTTTTCATTTAATTGTTATTATTATTCAATTTTTATTTTATTTATTTATTTTGAAAATTATAATATAATATATATAATTTGTATTATAATTTTAAATATAATAATTTTTAATTATAAGTATAATAATTATTTATTATCATAATAACAATAATAAAAATATAACATTTATTTATAATTTATTAATGTATTTTTTAATTTATTATTACTATTTTTATTTTTTAAATCATTAAATTATTTAATTTAATTATATTAATTTTTAATTATATGTATAATAATAATTTATTATAATAATAATAATTAAAGTTTAAACTTTATTTACAAATTTATTAATATATTTAATTTATTAAATAATAAAATTAATAATAACAAA
>JBBPBT010001011.1:4577942-4591079 GCA_037974875.1 Cicer bijugum
TTTCAAAAAAAAAAAAAAAAAACGTGCCATGCCTTTGGGAGGTCGCTTCCTCGGGGAGAGGCTTCCTCTTCAAGAGGTCGCTTCCCCAGGGAGAAACTTCCTGTTGAGTTTAAAAAGTGTGGCATTTTGGAAATTTTTTTTCAAAGAGTGGTAGATTGGGAATGTTTGAAAATAAAAGGAATATATACATACAAAACTCCTAAAATAGTGCTCTTTCTTGCGTTAAATATAAATAATTTTATTTAGATAAAAATTGATGTATTTTAATTTAAATTTTGTTTTAAAAATACTTATTTTTGTAAATATAATATATCAGATTTTTTAATTAAAAAATAATAATTTAATATATCACAATTCAATAATATAAAATCATTTAGATGTATTAATTGTTTATGTTATTAATAAAATTAAAAATATAAAAAAAAATTGATGTCGAAATATAATTTTTTACGATATTTTATTTTAATTTCATATGTGTTAATCGTTCTAAGTCATGTCATATATTATATTATTTAAATCATTTTATATTATTAATTTTTAATAAAAAAATTAAAATCATTAATTTTTAAAATAAAATAATAAATTTTATAAATCTATTAAAATAAATAGATTAAAATTACAATTAAATTTAAAAAATCTTTTTTTTTAATATAATTTTTTTTATATTAAACTATCTCTTATAAAAAACAGAACAAAATACAATTATGTAACAATTTTTCTCATCAATTTTTTAATAAAGTTCCACCATTAATTAATGCGTAAGATTATGCATGCTAACTAAAAAAAAGGATGAATTAGTTGTTAGTAATATTAAAAGCACAAAATGAGGATGATCCATCATTCATCTAAGGCGAAGCTTCTGTGTGATTGGGGTGCCACGGCCTTTCCAAAGAAAATTCAAAAGCAAATAAATATATATATAGATAAAATGACTTAAAATACTCTTATTAAAGTTAAAAAATAACAAACACACTCAGATCTCTAAAATAAAAAATAGTATGTTGTCAAATCTCCCTCACTCTCTTGCGAACTCATCATCTCTTCCCTCTCTCCCTTTCCAGAATGCCGCTTCACTCCCCCACTGGCCAGCGGCCACGCCGTCGTCAGTCCAGTCGTCGTCGGCTCCACCTCCAGCTCCTTCGTAAGCTTCGCGCGACGCTGCCGTTCCCGTTTTCCTTCCGCCCGTTCTCTCGTCTCTACTCCTTATTCCTCACTTCGTCTTCGTCAATACTTACTGATGTGAGTCGCTCATTGACTCACTGAGTTTGATTTGATTGGATTGCATCTCTCGGTCTCATGATTTCAATACTCTCTTTTGAGTTTGATAACTTGTTTCAATTGACAATAAATGGAGTTTGAATCTGATTATGTTTTTGCATCATTCTGATTTGTGTCTGTGAGAAGGTGAATGTGATTCTGTGAATTGGAGTAACTTTGGAATTTGAATGAGTTAACAAAGATAAAGTGATGAATGACTTACCGACCCTATCCCTTTATGTTTGATAACTTTGTTATGTGACTTTTGCTTCTGTTGAATTTGAGTTGAGTGAGTTAAAATTTAGTTGTGACTTGTGATTCTGTCCATGACATGCCTAGCTTTGTGCGGGGAGAGGAGAATGGCAGTGATGTGATGATGATTAAGTTACAATTACAACACTTTGTCCTGCTATGGGTTTGCCGTTCCCAACAGTAAACAAACTACCACCATATACAATACAACCACAGTTACAGTTACAGTCAATTCAACTTCTCTTTCTCAATTCTCTTCATAATAACTTACTCGCTCTTGTTGACTCTGTTCCGTAATCAGGTCATAAAGTACGTTTAAACAAAAATGTATTATCTGTTCAAAAATCAAATTCGTGCTCTGCACTTGCCTCCCAAGTAAGTGCTTCCATTCAATTCGACTCATTCCAATATCTTATACATACAGTAAGGTTGAAGTGCTTGTTTGTTTGAGCTGGAGTCTGAGTCTGTTGTGAAAGAGAGAAGCGTCTCTGTTGTCCTGCTCGCCAGAGGGAGTGGCAAAAGGATGGGAGTCTGTTCTTTTTCTCTCTTTTATTACTTTCCTTTCAAATACACTTAAATCAATTTCTTATTTATTTTCGTTGTGTTTGTTTGTTTATGTAAATAGGCTAACATGCCTAAGAAATATTTTCCTCTCTTGGGTCAACCCATTGCATTATATAGGTTGGTAATTATTTCCTTTTCTCATAGTAATTGCGGCTCTATCTGTTAGAATCTTGGTAGAAAGTAAACCATCAAATACAGAAAATATTTAAATTGAAATTTAATTTGATATATATATATATATATATATATAGAATGAGAAAAAGACACAAAATGGACACATTAGATGCACTATTTAACTCTTACATTTAACTCTAACTAACATTTATATTGAATACTATCCTTTTCCAACTTCTACAAAAGAAGCATATGCCATCACTCATTTCTAACTCTAACTAACATTTATTTGGTTCATCTCTTCACTCACTTTATGTGCTTTACATGTGTTTCATTTCTTTCCAATATAATTAGAGGAGGATATGTCAATCCTTTGCAGTTTCTACATTTTTACTCAAATGCTTGAAGTCAAAGAAATCGTTGTTGTTTGTGATCCTTCCTACAAGGATATTTTTGAAGGTTTCTACTTTCTTCACCTTTGCTTTCTTCCGTAAATCATGTCTTGCCTTCTCGGCTGTTGATATTATTTTTTCCTCCACAGATGTAAAAGGAAATAGCCAAGTACAACTCAAATTTGCACTACCTGGAAAAGAAAGACATGATTCTGTTTACAATGGCCTTCTGGAACGTGCAGTTTGTTTTTTCTTTAATCTTGTGAGCATGAAATATTTCCTTTCTTTTGCTCAATTTTATACTAGTTGAGGAAAGTGTTAATTTTCTTACCTCTTCCTTCCTAAACAATGATGATTAGCTGGATGTGACCAAATTCAACCTTGCCATTTGGTTAAGGCACCGAAACAATTCTCTTGGAGATGTTTTAGATTACTGTTAACATAAAAATAACTCAGTCAGATTGCTAGGTGAATCAATCAGTGATGGGATGTAACTAAAATCCTAATTGATTCATATATCTAAATAATATCAATAACTCAGCATTCTGGCATTATGGCCAGTTGCATTTTCAATTTCAAATTTGTATATAATCGTAATAAAACCAACTGTTCAAAGTCTTGAAATCCATGTTAGAGAGTAATTAACTGTTGTTGGTGTGAGTGTGACAACATCTGGTTTCTTTATTTGATCGAGTTTGCAAAAATTAAAATTGGGAAGTTTCTGCAAGCTTTTTTTTAGTTTGTTTTAATTTCAATTTGTTTATCCCTTTAAAAACCATGGCTCCTTATATTAATTATTATAAATTGCCTGGATTCTAGGGACCTTACCAACCAACTTTTATTCTCTATCCCTGGCCCTACTTTTCCCTTCCAGGTTCCTATCATACGTCAAGAAAATCGACACTGTTGCATTAGTTTAGTGAGAGTATTATGGAATTAAGGTCAATGGTTTCTATGGGTATTTACAATTACACCTTAGTGAGTCTACAAATCACGTTGAGGCTCTCTTCATCTCTGGAATTAAATGACTTGACCATTGCCAATGGCAGAGTCTTGATAGAAGTGCTTGTGTTATGTGAATCCACATGGTAACATGTTGTGTGAGAGTACAATTTTAATGGACTCAAATGCACGTTTGTCATTTTAGGTTCGGGCTTTTTGTTAAAATTATAAAATCTAATCATCTACTATTTAGTTAACCTGCCTACTTAGGTTTCTTATCTATATTCTGTTTAAAGGTCCTATGATTGTTGAACGGAGCTGCTGTTCTTGGTGTTCCCTTTAAAGGCCACAATCAAAGAGGTATTCTTAGTTGTTTGCTCGTGCTTTTCTTACGATTGTTGTAAGTGGTTGATGAATTTTCTTTATCTATAAACATAAACACAAGAAACAAACAAAAGAGGAGAGAACACCTTACCATCTTCAAGAAATAGGTGATGAATCCAGTGAAAATAAAATCCTTCAAAAACTTCCTTGGATAATCCTAAAATCTGATAGTCTCCTTGGCCTTGAGGTGTGCTGTGCACTCTCCCTCTAAAAAAAATGCAGAAAAGTGATATTTATAGCACTAAATGACATTTTGGATTTTTTTGGGTGCCTAGTGTTAGATATGCGGTTTGGGTCTAAGCCCAACAAATGTGCTGAATAGGGTAGTTGTTTACATTTGCTGATGTGGCTAGTTTGTTAGAGAGAAACAACAGTTATATGAAGGAGAGCATAGCAAGAGTGATACAAACCTAAATTACAAAAGCAATTTAGGGCAGAAAAACAGGATCCTAAAGTATATGATTTCTGAAAATTAATGGAAAATACAATAGGATGAAGTTCCTACTGTCCACAGTGATAAGCTCCTACACTGGCATGATGCCTACTGTCCATAACAAACTCCAACTGTCCAAGATACCCCTCAATCTCCCTCGCGACGAAATATAACAAGATTCATCACACAGATAATCCACTCCTCTCTCTCTGGCACATCAGCATTCTTTCTCTTACCCCAAAGTGTGTAGTGTAGGCATTGAAAATTTAGTACCTAGATACTGAAGTGGGAGAAGCGGGTTCATCTTTTTTACAGTAGCCCTCCAAAAGTCTGGCTTTGATCTTTAGCCAATTCTTTGCGAATTTTCTTGCCACAACGATAAGAGACAGTAAGGAATCATATCGGTGCACTTCAATGACAAAACAAATCAAACTAAAAAAAACCCAAAATACTAATGAACACTAAATTATTCTAAACTAATCTAAACATATTACTTTCTTTGGAAATTAACACTCAAGCAACTGATTTTAGGGAAAGTCGTCATTTTCTTGAAGTTAAACCATGTGTTTTTGCACCACTAACATCCTTCTAAAATAATTTTGATGCAAGTTTTTAATCTTAGTTGTATTTTTGTTTGTTCATACTTGATTAAGTATTAATACCTGTGAACATAGTTGTGCATACAAGAATGTCTTTTAATTAAGAACGAAATTTTCATTTTGTGTTTGGATGTATATATGCATGTAATTTAATCCTTTTCCCTTTATGGACTTGTATATAATGATATTCGGTAACTAATCTTGCTGCAGGCAAACATTGAATCATTTGTGGTTAGAACACTGGACAGAAAAACACTATGGGAGATGCAGACCCCACAGGTCAAGCTGCAATACATGACAATGCTTACAGTGCTTATCCATTTTTGCAGGTTATCAAACCCAAGTTGCTGAGGGAAGGCTTTGAGCTTGTAAACGGGTAGTTTCTTGTTCTTATGCCTAATTTAATTGCAAAGTGTTAAATATTATAACTCTTTATATTCAACACAGGTATCCTATTCTACTGTTATTTATAAATTTTAAGAATTAAAAACACACTGTCACCCCCCTATTAACAAAGAGCTATACAGACACATAGTGGACAGCTGGGTGAGTCACCCTCACCCATGATAAAATCAGAATATGCGATAACAAGTTTAGAGATTTTGGTTTTGTTATCCGTAACAATGTTGAGAAGATATGTTGCCTTTCAGAAACTAACAGGTATTTTGTGGCAGCCTTCTTCACAGATAAGGTCTCGAAGTTACCGAAGATGTGTCCATTGTGGAGCACCTAAAACATCCTGTTTATATCACTGAAGGATCTTATACCAACATCAAGGTACTCAACAATATTCGCTCTTGGATACTTGATGGTTAGCCATTTATTTATTCTATATAACTACACAAAGCTTTAAATCTGTAACTTGTATCATTGGTAGTGGATGATGCGCTAGCACTGCCACCATATGGCTGGAAGCCTGGAACCTACTTGATCTGACCAAGCACATCAGAAAAAGCATCTGGGCTTAGAATTGATAAATACTGACTGAATTAGTGCTCAACTAAGTTATTTATTCAAATTTCCCTCTTGATGCTTGAAAGTTTTGCACTTTATAGCTTCAGCATAAGATATCTTGTGTTGGACCCATTAAGTAGAATTATGGCTCTGTTTAGTCTAGTTAAAACCAGGTGAATTTTTGTCTTACTTATATTTCAAATTTTATTTTTTTGTTGTTATCAATTTATTTTTGTTAATATATTAAGTGTCCTAAATTATTTGTCGGAGTAAAAGTATCTTAAATCATGTATATTCAAAAATAATTTTTTCTACAAAAGTTAGCTTTGGTTTAAAAATAAACTCACTACTATAACAATGATTTTGGATTTAATTTTGTACATGTTTTGACTTAATGTGTCACTAGCACTGAAGTTTTTTTAGAACACTGGCACTGAAGCATGTAGTTCCCCTTGATACAAAATATATAAACTCTTTGGGATGTTTTGCAGGTGACTACACTTGATGATTTCTTACTGGTCGAGAGAATATTGAATATAAATTCTGGGGAAAGTTCTTAATGAAGTTTTGCCAATCTCACATTTGAAGGGGAATCGTTGTTAAACATTTTTTCTTCAATAGATTATTACATTTTGTCCTGGAACATGGTGTTCGGCAGCTCAGGAACTGTATACAAAGTTGTTGAAAATCGCTTTTAAATTGAGTTCAGAAGTTTTAAATAGGTTTAAAATTGATTTATAAATATAAATTAGTTTAATATTTTAAATAAATTTTTAGTTAAAATTAATTTCAAAATAATTTGAAAAAATTTTTTGAAATCCTTTTGATAAAAAAAGATCAATTTTTTTTTAGAAAAATAATTTTTTTTTTCAATTCGTAGTCAACGTGAGACTAACTACACAAACTTGACTTCCAACAATTTTGCCCACAAGTGTGAGTCACTCACATGACTAAACTTGATCCACACTAGGATCTCACTTCCACTCCCCTACCACTAAGTCGAACAATGGAATCTAATACTACTTGTTGGGGAGTCCAAGGTGCAAGAGCAGTAACGAGCTAAATGTTTATGATCCACATGAGACTTTGACACCACATTTTAACACAAAAACTTAAGGCAACGAGTATATGGGTTACCTATATGATATATCCAACATTTTTTCAATTCTTAGTCGACGTGAGACAAATCACGTCTAACTTACATCAAGTCGAATATTATTTTGAAATAGATAAAGCCTAAGTTTTTTTAAAAAGATTAGGCTAAAATGTACTTTTAATTCCCTTTTTGTTCAAAATTAACTTTGTGTTCTCTTGTTTCTAAAATTGGGTTTTTGTCCCCCTAATTTATAATTTTTGAGATTTGGTTTGGCTTCTTCGATTTCTCACGGATAAAACAGAATTGTATTCAATGTTTTTCTCATTTTGTTTATAATTTTTCGCTTACGTTGTTAATATCAAATACACTCTTTGAAACTTTGTAGAATAAAAAATAAGAAAATCGATAATGATTAATGATATAAATTCAATTTTATCCAATTTAAGTGTACCACAATATTGTTTTGTCTTAATTCTTAATTGAGTATTCAAGATCATAAAAAATGAAGGAGAAAAAAAAAATCCGTAAAACAAAATAGAAAATTAAAAATTAATTTTAACAAAATAAAAAACTAAAAATGTATTTGAACCAAAAAAAATCTATTTATCTAAAAAAATGAACTACATATATCATTGAAAAATCTTTTATGTCTATCAAGTTCATCTATTTAATTAAATATAAATAAAAATATCATTACTAATATTATTTTAAATTGAATATTTTATGTTAAATAATTAACTTACCAAGGTATTTTATATATAATTAAACATACTAGTTTATCGTAATTTTTTATATATTTAAATGTATTATTATAAAATAGAGAATAAATATATAAAATATAAAGTTAAATTATCTAAAATATAATGTTAGATCTCATAATAACTATAATTTTATTATTCTATTAATTTGTTAATTTATCTAAGATAATTTAAATCGGTTATTAGAAAATGTCAATAAAAAAAATTAAACTGACATTTATATGTAAAAATAATTTAGTATATTTTTAGTTTTTCACCCCTAATCTTGATGAACAAATAGGTCCATGTTATGTTTTTACAGAAAAAACTATGTAGTATTGAAGTAATTGATTGTAGAGTATTTTTGATATAAAGCAGGTAAAGCGAGTTACCTTCTTCGAAAAAAGTGTAAAGTCAATTGGCTTCAATAGCATAATCGAATCTATAGGGTTTCTTTCTCTCACAAAGGGTTGTTTCATTCTTTGTGGGTTGTGGCTCATGGAGTTTTGAGATTTCACACATCGATTATTATTTTAATATATTTTATTATATTAAAATAATAATTAATATTCTGCTTCAGGCCATTGTTTCTTCTCTGCTCTGTACTGGTTGCTTTACCTCCCAACCCGTCACGTTTGAGGTATCATTTACTGTTACTTCTTCTTCTTCTTCTTCTTCTTCTTCTTCTTCTTCTTCTTCTTATTTTCCAATTTATTCGATTCGCTTCTTCTTTTACGAAACCTATCACTTCCCCTTTTTCAATTACTTTGATCGCCGCCGATTACCGGAAAACGGCATTATTATTTAATCAATGTACTTCAGAGCTTTCTTCTCATTTTTGGAAATTACTAATTAATTCAAACATTGTGGGTCCATTTTAATTTCATCATTTTCATATTTCCTTTGTTTTGTTCCACTTTTGGAATTAACTTATGATGATCTAGTATAATCGTAGTCACGTGTGCATGTTTTATTACAAGAGATATCGCATCCATGTTTACTCTTTGAACTAATTTTACTTGTTGTGTTGACTTAATGTCTATAAAATAGGGATACTAACACCAGACACGGCACTGACATGTTGACACACCTTAATGTCTACTTTAATTGAATGTTATCGATGGATGTGTCGGTGTTGTGTTGGCGTTCGTACACTGGGACACACCTTCAATCAGAGGTGTCATAGCTTAATGCATTTATCATGCTCTCCTTGTGATGAAACCTGTGATCTAATATTGTGCTACTGTTTATGTTAATTGGTTCAAATCTCTAATTTATAAATAAATTAGTGTCACTGATTGGATTTTGGCTTGGCTTGCAGTCTCTTTTGGTGCCCTTTTGAATTCTGCAGCCCTGAAATATATATAAAAAGTTCATCAGGCTGTAGAGGAGAATGGCAGAGACCATTTCTAGCTTCTGGGGTCCAGTTACGTCCACCAAAGAGTGTTGTGAACAAAATTATGCACGTTCTTCTTATATTGCAGAGCTTTATAACACTATATCCAACATTCCGACGATTGTTTTGGCTCTGATTGGTCTTATAAATGCTCTAAGACAGCGGTTTGAGAAAAGATTCAGTGTTCTTCATTTATCAAACATGACACTTGCCATTGGGAGCATGTTGTACCATGCCACACTGCAACGTGTGTAAGTATTGGTCTCCATCTTTTTCTGTGGAAATTTATGTTTGCTTGTCTGATTGATTATTTCCAGTTTGTTTGCGTGATAGAAAACGAGGTTTGCTTTAATAAAAAGTTTGGTACATAACTGAAGAATTCAGATTTAAGGTGTTTGCCAGGGAAATATCACTGTACTCTCGCCACATGTTGTCATGAGGAAATATTGAACCAGAAATATGAAACATTTTTTTTTTAATCACCATTAAGAATTTAATTTGGTCATACACACAGTGATGATGTGGCCTATGTATGAGCTGTTGGTAGAGCATGGTGGCTAATAAAGAAGTACCGGCACATGCGAGGAGCATACTAAAACACTGCTGAAATTATTTTAGTTCAAGGGGAGGAGAGGGATCTTAAATGGTTTATAAGTTATTTTGGTCCCCTTCTCTCCCCTCCAAATCCTCCCAAAATGGAGGAAGAGCAAAAATAGGTCTAGCAGGGATTTTGCTCCCCTCCCTTCTTAAAAATTGAATCAAACACACATTTTTTAGAAATATGGTGGACATGGAGTTCGTTCAGTTTGCATAGATTATTCAAGTGTGTTGGTCATTGCAAACTCTAAGGAGCACGAGTCATCTGTGAGACTATAAAATGCTATAACTTATCTGTTTTAGTATAAAAGTTCAAAGAACAAATCGTAATGTAAAATGCAGTTCAGAGTTTCCAAGTGTTTGTGAAGTGTCCATGTCTTCTTGTTTTTTGTGACCATCCATTTTAACATGTAGGGAGATAGAAGAGAAAGTGGGGTACTGAGACATGAAAATGGAACTAATTAATCAAAAGATGTCCACTCGTGCTGTTGAGTCTAGTCATTATAACAGAAGCCAGTAATGCATTTAAATTAGCTGGCTAATTTTATAATTTTATTGCTAATTTTCCGTCATATTTGCGTTTTTCCTTATGTGGATGATTTTTTTTTCCCTTTTTTTATTCTTTGCCGCTTGGACAAATATAAACTTTCTAATGTGATTTTGCACTTCAGCATTGAATATGAAGTTGTGGCTACCCACAACCTATAATTATTTGAGTTTTGAACCATTTTGGTACCAGTGAGCTAGTTGCCATTGCTGAGATTGTAAGCTTGCTTTATATGCTTAGAGTGCTCAATTATGGGACAATAGGATAAATATATAGTTTCTTAATTAATTTCAGATACAAAAAGGGTTAGAAGTTTATATGACAGGGACTTAGGTATTATGGGGGGTCCTAGTCCCACATCGTGTAGTACGAGATGTTTGGTGGAGTATTTAAGTGGCTTGGTTTTCCCCCCTTGATAGTTCCTGAAGTGCTTTGATACTTATCAATTGGTATCATAGCTGGCTATTGGTGGCTCTTTCAGAAAGGGATATCTACGATGGTCTAACCATAAAGACCTAGTAAAGCGTCATAAAGTATAGCCGTCAGCTCTTGTTGGTGATGCTACACCATGATAGGGACTTGGCTATTATGGGTGTCCAAGTCCTACATCAAGTAGAGTATGCTCAGTGGAGTATTTATGTTGCTTGGTTCTTCCCCTTAATAGCTAGCTTTTAAGGGAGGGTTCTAGAAGTGCTTGGATACTTATCATTATAACAGGATCCTAACCAAGTTTTTGAGCCCATTATAGCAGGATCTTGATCAAGTTCTTGAGCTCCCGCTTAGTAATAAATTGAATGAGTGTACTTGTACTTTATTTTATGGTGTGATGAGTACGTATTGTATTTGTGTGGCTGAAATTACTTGTCCTGAAATTATTCTTCACAGGCAGCTTAGTCTTTGAATTTATTCATGTATTCAAGGTGGTTCTTAAATTTACAAAACCATATCATGTAAGTCATTATTTGGGACTAAATAGAGAAACAAATTAGAAGGATTAAAATGATATGATTTTATAAATTAGGTGCTAACTAATGCACTTGAATAAATTATGTAACCAGATGGATAATAATTAAGAGGCTACTAGTGTGTTTGGTCTTGTGTTTGAAATACCAACCATAGTTTGGGCAAAACCTTTAAGAGACTACCAGTGTGTCTGGTTTGGGTTCGGCTTAGGCTTTTTGAACAGAAAACAAAACACACTGATTTGCCTATATATTCACCAAGAAGAATTATACTATTTGCTTTTAAATGCGCATGCGTTCCTTAAAACTTAATCTTAGGCTACATTTTTCTTATGTTGAATAAGTACTACTGTAGTGCTAGGTTTGTGTCCCTAATAAGGTTGGATAGGTTGACTTATTTAGTTTGTTCATTGATTATTTAATACCTGTTATCTTTGGACTACTATTCATTGTTCAGATGTTGGTTTTAATTTATAGGCAACAGCAAGGGGATGAAACTCCAATGGTATGGGAGGTGCTTCTGTACATGTACATCCTCCACTCTCCAGACTGGCATTATCGCAGTACAATGCCCATCTTCCTATTTGTGTATGGTGCTGGATTTGCAATTGCCCATTCAGTGTTCCGTTTTGGTATTGGCTTCAAAGTGCATTATATTGTTCTATGTCTGCTCTGCACTCCAAGAATGTACAAGTATTACATTTACACTCAAGATGTTTTAGCCAAGCGGCTAGCTAAGTTATTTCTAGGTACTCTTTTATTAGGCAGTTTGTTTGGGTTTTGCGATCGAGTTTTCTGCGAGGAGATATCCCGTTGGCCTATTAACCCTCAAGGTCATGCTTTGTGGCATGTCTTCATGGGTTTCAATTCCTACTTTGCAAACACATTCTTGATGTTTTGCCGTGCACAACAGCGTGGGTGGTCTCCAAAAGTTGTTTATTTAATGGGTGTTTTACCTTATGTGAAGATTGAGAAACCAAAAAGCCAGTGAACAATTTGGGAAAAGAAGGAAGCTTCTTTGTCGTGATACATTCTAGATAGACAAGTTGTTGACAAAATTATTTAATGGGTGTCTTTCTTTACTTTACTTCTTTTTCACTGTGGTTTTTGATTGGCTTAAAAATGAAGATGAATATTTGCATATTTTGTTGTAGAAGTAGGACATGTACATATTTATGCCGTCGGACCTCAGCTCAAAATGGCAACCGTGAACATAATTTTTGCTTATTGGTTTTTGTTATAATGCCTGTTTTAACCGTAGCAGGTTCAATTTTTAGTATATTAATTCCTTGTAATTTAAAAGCATATGGTTTAGCTCTTGTCGTTATAAACACGTTACTCATCTTGACAAACCAACCCGTTGCATGTGCTATCCATGAACTCGCCTTCTCTCCACTATGTAGTTTAGAATTCATAGTCAACCGTTACAATTCGCTGAAATGAAACATCTATACACCACCGTGCACACTCATGGGATTGGCCTCACACTATGGATTCAATCTTGTAACTTTCAACTTATGATAAAACATTCACTGGATCCTTTGTAAATTTTACCAATGCGTAAAATACTTTAAAATCCTAAAAATTTGTGTTATGAATCAATAAATTTTTAAGAGTTAAGAGTTTGTTTACATGAGAAATTTTACGAGGGCATATCAGTTTTTAGGGTAATTTAAATTCTTCAATATAAAATGCTTAATTTGGAGAATTTCCTAAATTAAGGTATTTTATGAAATATTTTATTAAAACTAAATTTATGAAATTTCAAATACCACATACAAACTAAAAATTTAAGATTCATTATTTATCTTAAAACCATAGTATGAATTTTAAAATAGTCTCTATACTTTTTAAAAAAATTCAAATTGGAAATAGTCCTTATATATTTTATATTTGCATATATAAATATAA
>JBBPBT010001011.1:4614848-4630138 GCA_037974875.1 Cicer bijugum
TTGGTGTATACGATATTATTTATTTTTCACCTTTTTTTATGAAATATTTGTGATATTTTTGAAATAAATATTTTTATTTAAAAATATATTTGAAATTAGTATAAAACACGGCATTATATTATGTATTTTTTATTCAATAATATATTTTTGAAAGATGCATACATATATTAAAAGATATATATTTATTAAATAGAAAAGATATTCACTAATTTCAAATATATTTTGATAGTAAAATTAGTTGTATAACATAACATAAATATTTTCTATTAAAAATCGTGTAAAATTATTTTGAGTGACTTGACCGTTAAATTTTTATTATTTAATTATTTTCTTCCATTAAAGTATTATTATTTTATTTTTTTACAAGTTTTTATGTTATGTATAGTTTTTTTGACAAGTGTTTATTATTAAAAAAATTCAAAATTGGTAAATAAATAAATAAAAATAGTATAAAAATAAAAGTTTTAATATCTAATATTCATTGTGTGTCTAGTTATCGGTCCACTCCAAAGAAGGATTACTGTTTTCGAGTGATCCAAACCGTAACCCATCCTTATATTTTTTTTCTTCTAGGGTTTAGGGTTTCTTTTTCTTCCTTCCGGCGTCAATGGCAGAAATTGGCCGATCTCTGATAAAGCACCTCGGCGGCTCACAGAAATCCTCCAGAGAGAAAGCTCTCCGTATTCTCTTAAAATCATGGCTTCCTTCTCAATCCCAACAGCTTCCCGAAGACGACGCCAAAAAGCTATGGAAAGGTCTTTTCTATTGCGTTTGGCACTCCGACAAGCCTCTCGTTCAAGCCGATCTTATCGATCGTCTCTCTTCGCTTCTCTTAACACTTCATCCTTCAATTACCCTTCAGTATTTCTCCAATTTCTTCCTCACCATGCGTCGCGAGTGGTCCGGTATCGATTCGCTTAGGTTAGATAAATTCTACCTTCTAATTCGCAGGTTCGTTTCAAAGACTTTCTCTCTATTGAATAAGAATTCGTGGAATTTAGAATTTGTTCAGATTCTTATGAATAGTTTGGACGAGGTTACTTTCTCTGCTCAAGATAAGTTGTTGCAGGGAAACGGTGTTAATTATCACATCGCGTCTGTTTTTCTTGAAGAGCTTAAGCCTTTTCTTCCGATTAAATCGTGTGTTTTAGAAGTTCTTTTTAGGCCGTTTTTCAATGTGATGGGTAAATTGAATGATAAGGTTTTGTTAGGTAAGATTAAGACTTGTTTGTTTGATTTGTTGTTGAAGAATGGTAAGAGGTTGTTGGAGGTTAAGAAGGTTGGGGATGATGGTGGTGATGGTGATGTTGTGGCTTTGGGAACTATAGCTTTGGCTATGGGTTTCTCTTCCAAGTTATTTGAGTTGGCTTCTGCTCCTGAATGTGTTCAGGGGAACAGAAAGGTACTTTTTGAACTTCATCGTGAGTTCTTGAAGCTGGAGAAGGATGCTGGTATTTCTGGGTTTGAGTTTACCATTCCTGATTCTGTTGATAGGGATGATGAGGAAGTGCCGGAATTGGTTCCTATTGTTGAGGTTGATGGTTTAGGTTCTGGTGAAGTTGTTCCAAATGGTAAGGTGTTGAAGAAGTGTAAGAAGGATAAGAAAGATAATGCTGACAAAGTGAAAAAGGCAAAAAAGAAGAAGAAGAATAAGAAAGGTAATGCAGATGATTTGAAAGATAATGCAGCAGATGATTTGAATGGTGAGATTGTTGACGATGGTGTTAAGAATGTTGTTAATGAGAAAGGTGGAAATTCGAACCTTGAACAAGTTGGAGAAAGTGCGGTGGTTTTGAATGAGAGTGTGATTTCAAACCTCCAGAAGCAGTTTGAGAAGGTTGCTGCAGAAGCAGGTTTGGAGGATAGTGTTGCAAGTGTATGTGTTACGCCAGAAGCCACTGGGATTGTATCTAAGAAGAGAAAGAGAACAAAGAATTCTAGTTCTAAAGGAAAGACATCTCAGGATTTTGAATTGAATGCTGGAGGTGCAGAAGAATCTGCAGTTGCAAAGAGTGGGGAGAAAAGTTCAAAGAAGGTAAGATTTTCGATGAAAAATAACTTGGTCTGGAAGCCACACAGTCCTTTACCTCCTCAGAGCGTAAGAATTCCTCCCTCTGTTACACCTAGAGGAAGTGCACTCAAAAAGGGTGTACCACCAGGTCCCGTCAGGGAGATGCCTCTCCAGGCCAAAAAGATGAAAGCGAAGAAGGGCAGGAGGACAATCATTGGCGGTGTACCATCTGTCAAACGCCTGAAGAAATTAAAATCTCGTTCCATGTAATTTCCCTGATGTTATTATGGGATGATATTTCCATGATTTATTTTGTCATACTTTTATTTGTTAAATTGTTATTGTTATGAAATTTTGAAACTTCATTATGATAGTTGCTTTGTGCACCAAGTGAAAAACAAATTGACTTTTAGAATAGAGACCGTGTCTTCCAGATCATTAATGTTGATTGATATGTTCATTTCTTGGCTTCTTGCTTTATTATTTTTGTTGTTTTCTTTTATTTTAACTAAATGAGCACACTGTTTGTTTTATTCAATCCTCAGCCTTGTTGGGACTTATTTGTAAGATATTGATAGCTTGTTGAGGATTTGAATTTCTTTCGAAACAAATGAAGGTCTATAAAGTTGTGATATGAATGACTGTGATAAGCGGTGGCTGTACCAGCCGGTATTTTTATGTTTGAGGTGAATGAAAAGTTGAAAATGACGGTTCATTGCTATGCACTGTGTTGGGGCAATTTGAATGATACCTATTAACAGAAAGTCCATAGGGTCCATGGCGGTAAGGGTGAAACCACTGGTGCCATGGTGATCGACCTGTTAACATTTGGTATGACATACAAGGAAAAGTGGAGGAACACTAGGGCTTTTAAATCTGCTGTACCCAGTTTAGTGTAAATTTTTGGTACATTTTGTGAATTTATTTTGCTTCTAATCATATACATAAAAATAGACCCTAAAGATTTTTTATATACTTTCTAGAGTGATATACACGTGTATCAATTTAACCTCAAAATATTGTACCTAGTACAAAGAAAAATAAATTCTGTTTAAGGAGACATGGATACATGTATCTTGCTTTGCTTCCAATTAGGCCAAACATAGCAAGTATATGTTATTTTGGATAATTGTGTTCCTTTCGAGTTTTCATCTGGAGGTTATTTTTGGTGTACTACAATGAACTTGCCTTAACTATTGGAAATAATCAATAAGCTATAAGAAATAAACAAATATCTTCCATGATAGCTTTAGAAAGGACTGTATCTTTGTGCAGTTTTAACCGCATAGTAAAATGAGTACTCTACTCTACTCAGGTTTTGTTTAGAAAGGACAGACAAAAAAATAAGGGTTAATTAAATGATTCAAGTTCCTTGGTAACAACATTTTGTTTCCATTGAAAACAACTGTTTCTAGAGTAATATTTCTGTGGAAATGATTGTAAGCCAAAATAGTATATATCAACTCCATTTCATATTAATCATAAAAGAAAAAATAATGGAAGCACCCTGTGGAAAATTATCTAGACATTAAGTAGGATATTTTGTTTTCTAAATGAAAGTTCATAACTTTGGCAGAGAACAAGGTACCAGCAATGCATGCTAATACTATCTTCAATTTGCACGCCAAATTCAGTCATTAAGAACAACATTGCCATGCTGTCAACCTGTGAAAGTTAATCAATAGAATGCCATAAAATGATGGATTGGTGTTAGCCATTTTTCAGATGGGTCTTCAAAGTATTGAGGCTGAAATAGTAAGAATGAAAACAGGTTCCTTTGGCAGTCAGTGAGTACTCTAATCTAGGTTCTGTTTGGTTTGATAAGATGTTTTCTGTTTTTGTTTCTTAATAAAGAGCGTTTAAAGAAGAGAAAAAAGTATACCATTTGGTTAATACTGAGACTAAAATTGTGAAAATGAAAATAGGGTTCCTTTGGCAGTGAGTACTAGGGAGTTACTGTTTCCATAATATACGTCGGATAAGTGAATACATGAGAGACATCAGAATTTAGAATTCACAAAGATGGCATTTTAGTTGTAGACCAATTTTAAATTATATTTTCCTTTAGAAGATATATATTCTGATGTTATTGTGTATACATTGTATGATCAAAAGTAAGTGGAAAGTAGCAATGATAAATATATGTGATATCTTTATGTTGATGTTAACATAATGCAATGGTAATATGAGTTTAAAAGAATATGGAAACTCCAATCAGAAAATGAAAAGCACAAAGAAAAAGAAAGAAAGAAAGATGTTACTTTTTTTTAATTCTCTAATTTCTAGCAAAAGGTCAAAGACAAACTCTAAGAAGTGTTTGGAGTGGGTTACAGCCCCCAATATAATATGTTTTATTAATAGAATTTAATTTACATATACTATTAATATAAATTAGTTTCACAAATTTTTTAATTTAGATTCTATCTATCATTTGTGTGTTGTGATATTATTTTTTTAAATAACTATAAAATATTTAAAAGGTGGTATGTGATTTATTTATTTAAAAAATAATAATAATATTTGATAAAAAAATATATATATGTAAAATTATGAGGTTAAATATATAATAATAATTTTGAAAATATGAGGTAAAAAGAAAATCTGAAAGGCTATGAAAAAGACTATCAAACTCCTATATACTAATACAATTAGAGAAAAGAAATCAAGCATAATATTAAAAATACAATTGATTTGAAGAGAATAAATATTGTATTTAACAAAAATATGATATTTGATTGATTTTACAATCAATGTGATACATCTTAAAATGATTCAACTTTGCAAGCACTTCTTTTATACAAGTGGCAATATTAGAAGATATCTCTCCATTACTACAATTTTTCATAATTAAAAAGACCGCTCCTTGAGAGTCTGAGATGATATTAATATTTTTTAATCCTTTAGAAAACTTGAGGTCCAAACTATTATATATAGTTCAAGGTTCTGTCATCGAAATCGTGCATATCTATAATACCTATGAATGATCAAATATAAAAGTATAAGTGTGACCATGAACCACTCTTCCTTAGAGTGTCAATCTCTTCGAATTTTAAAGTGTACTATCTTTATGAAAAGTCATTCAACCATCTTCTAGATAATTATTTTACTCTTTTGATACTTACAATTTTTTTTTTAATCTAATAAAATAGACAGAAATGTGACAAGTAATTAGAGAAACAAACAAAGGCCTCACTTTAGATTACGTCCAAAATTGGAACTAATTTTCGTGTTAGACTGACACTAATTTAATATAACCGCAGGAGATGATAATGATATCACGGATAAGTTAAAAAAAAGTGCTGAAATTTTTAAATTATTTCAAGCAATGATATCACAAGAAAGTATTTTTCCTATTGTGTTTGATTATAGGGTAGGAGAATCAAATGTGATTCTAAATACATAAGATTAATTATGTCATTTTTGCATATCATTGTTTATTAGAATTTATTTTTATCTTTGAAATTGATTCAACTAAAATTTATAACATTTAAATTTAAATAGTATTTTTATAATCATATTTATACAATAAAAAGTAATATACAGTATATTTTAGTTCTAAGTGCATTGTGAGTGAGTAACTCACTCGCACACATTTTTTATATTTTAATATATTCACACAAATTAAAATTAATTTTTTATTCATATTTCTATCTTTTTTATTTGATAGTATATAACAGAAAAAGTATTAAATATTTTTAAAATATAAAATCTCGTAAAAAAATTATAATTTATAAAAAAAAATTATATATTTTAATTTATTTAATTATTATAATAATGTCTAAAGCTCTTAAAAAAAAAGGCTATAGAGATGATGTGATGAAGTGAGGTGGCAGATTGTAGGGGTGTAAGTGGCCCCCATAGCACGAGTGTAAGACGTGGAAAGTTTGGAGGGTGTTGATTATTCAATCTTTATATGGCAAATTATGGGAGGGACGGTGCCCCACACAAATTCAGTTTAGGAAACTAACACTCTTTTTTAATTGCCAACTGTGATGTCTTTATGGTGCCACCATATTGTGTGGGGTTCATTTGGATTCTAGTGATCAGCACTTGCTCACTTGGGTCCCACCCCCCTTGCCTAACACCAATTTTAAATTCTTCCTTAGCATAAAGACACTCCCATTTTTCTTAAACAAAAACTATGATGTTGATGATCATATTGAAATCGAACAATCTGTAACAAGCCTTTTCACATGTTTAGGCCACCAAGATTATGTAGCCCCATTATATGTTACACATGTTCCATGACATTCAATTAATACTAACCATAGGAGGACTTAATTCTTTTTTGTTGCTGTTGAAATGCCTAGTATAACTTTAAATGAAAGTTATTCAACTAGTACATGTTTAAAAAACTTTACTTGCTCGACAAAAATTGATCCAATTAATAAATTTATCTGACTTTAATTTTTAGTTAAATGCATTAATTTTTTATATATTATTTTTGTTTATATTTTATTACGGATGAAATATATTATAAAAATAAATCAGATATATTCAGATATGATAAAAAGATAGGAGTATTTGGAAAGAGTAGTTAAACTTGAATTTCAACTTTAACAAAAACACATAACAATATTGATATTATGTAGTCAAAATAAATATGAAAATATACTTGATCTTAAAACGGTCTATGGAATGAGGACCGTAACAAAATGATTGGTTTGGTGCGATAGATCGTCTCGTGTGTCGTGCTCAGCGCTCAAGGAATTGCGGACCATACTAGACCTGAACAAAATACCAGATATCAAACTACTCCTTTATATTTGAAGGAAAAAAAATATAAAACAAAGTAAACAAAAATCAATTTCCAACTAGATATGCTGATCTTTGTAATATTATTTTGGGTACATTGATCTCTTTAATTTATGTCAGCGACATGAGGTGTTTGCTTGAAAAAGATTCTTCCAACTGGCCACTCACTCACTCTCTTTCTTGCACGGTTTTAATTCTTTTACTGTTGAATTGAACACTATATAAACCTCTCACTCACATCAACTTCTCAACTCACTCACAACTACCATTCTTTCTCTCATCTTTTCCTTGCTGTTCTAGTTCATATACCTGATACCTTTCTTTTTTCATTAATCTTTTCATTCAAATGGCCACTGTTGAGGTAATCCAAAGATATACAATTCTTTCTCTCTTCTTTTCTCCATTGCATTATTACTCTTAAGTGTAGTTTAGTATATATCCAATGCAGATCATGTAAACCAAAACATTTGTGACAGAACATTACAATTTTTTTCTGTTTCCTTATTTTTGTTTGTTGTCTGTTATTCATTCTGTATCAACAAATCAATGCATGTTAATTTGATATTTTCTTATATGCAATCTACATAGTTATAGTTATATGCATTACATTCGCGATAGTAATACAGAAGTATAACATATGAAGTATGATTGATCATGCTTCCTATCAGTTTCTTATTCTCAGAAACAGAACAAACCATGTTGAGATTGTATTGGTTAATGAAAATGGATCTTGCAGGTTGAAACACAACAAGTACCAACAACTGTGACAGAAAATGAAACAGTTGAGGTAACCAAGGTCGAGGAAACAACACCAGCCTCCGAAGTTCCTGTCTCAGAACCAGCCACCACCGAACAAACAAACGAAGAGGCGGCCGAAGAAGCAACAGCAGTTGAGAAAGAAGCGGAAACAGAAGTGCCAGATGAAGTTGAGACTACACAAGAAACAGAGGAAATCAAGCCAGAGGTAGAGAATCCAGCACCCGAAAAAGTTAAGGAAGTGAAAGAGGAAGCAACAACTGAGGAGGCCACTAAGGAAACTACTGAAACAGGAGCCATAGAAGCAGTAGCACCAGTGGAGGAGAACAAACCAGTTGAAACTGCAGTGGAAGAAGCCACCACAGAAGCATAGACATTGCTCAAAAGGAGTCTAGATACAGTCTACTTTTTTCCAATGTCAAAAGTTGATGAGAACCTTTTCTACTTTATTTGTTTGGTGTCGCTTTTTTCATTAATCTTATTGTGAAAGTAAGTCTTTGATATGATTTTGGTCATTATGTATTTCTCCTGGTTTGAACAAATTATATTTATTTTTATTTATAATATTTCTTTTAAATCGGTGAAACTCTGATTTTTTGCTCCACCGCATAAAGCTTTCCGCATTTTTAAGTATTCATGCTATTTTCCAAACAAGTATGATAACTGGATTACCCAGGTATTGAGAAAAAAACTTTGCTCGCAAGATGCTTCAGGTTCAATAAAGGGAAAACATTCAAGGGAGCTGAAGAACAAAATAAATCCATTGGTATCTTTGTATAATTTCGAAGAATTCTAAATTTCTAATTAATGATAACCAAAACTTATGAAAACAAATCATCAATATCTATTACTATTACAGCTAAACAATTACAACTGATAACAAAATGACAAAAAAAATACAATTTTAAAGGAAGAAGTTGGCTTGAATTTTGTTTCTCTCTTTTCAAAGAGAAGGGCCAAAGGGCAAACTCAAGAATGATAATTGGTAAGATGTTAAAATTGTAATATGTAATTGATTATAGGGATTAGTGAGTAAAGTTACTGTATGAGCAAGAATGTCTCAAGTCAAAACTCAATGAGAAATACTAACTACATAATCTCTAAAATACTACTTATTGGTTGAAATATGAAATTCATGTAGGTCCACCAAAAATTGTATGACATATTTGAGTTTCAACCAATGTGACAAAATGTGTTTGAAAAAGTGTTTTGCTTAACACTTACTCAAACTAAACTGTTTTGACATAGTTTCCATGACGAACCAGCAGCTATTAACTAGAATACCACAGAGATCAAAATTTCTTTCCTTTCAATCCTATTTTATTGATTTTTTATCCATATAAACATTTGGCCAAGATCAATGATATTACAAGTTACAACCCTTGACGACTTTCCAAACATTACTTGACAACTTTCTCACAGTATCCAATTTGAGAACAGATGGAATGGGATGCGTCTATAATCTGTACAAAGCTGCATAACCATAATTCTGTGTGCAGTCAAAACCAGTTTCACCAAGTACCCATAAATTTATATCCAGATGGTAGGTATGTTCACCAAGTACCGAAACTACAGCAAATATGTTCTTGAGTAATGACTTTAAGACGGGCTTGCATGACAGGCATAGATGAATAAGCCGGGAAACACAGTCGGTAAAAGCATGTATGAGATGAAGGAAGGAGATCACCAGGTTCATGAGACTTGCAAATGTAGAGACGAGAAGCCAAACCACGGAAGCCTTCAACTGGTAAATACTTCACAGACGTCCAAAAGAAAAGAAGAACCTTCTTTTCTTCAGCTGTCATCCTCCCCACTATCTGCAAAGATTTTTCAAACAGAATATAAAAACTGAGTGCTCTCTTAGCAAATATTGATATACCAAGTTAATGGAAAAACATTGCAGAAAAAGATATCTGTATGATGCAATAACAACCTAGCTTAAGTGATCGTGGGTAAATTAAATAGAGATTGGGGAAGTTGATATTCAAATTTCTCAACAATAGGTGTAACAATAACCTAGCCTTTTGGAAAATATCTCTTAATTTAATATATATCAGTAAGATGCAACAATTCTGCATAAAAATGTAGCTGGATAGTATCAGAATAAGGGCTCATACTAACAACCATTACCAACACACTTTTGTTAGCCAGTTTATGAAAAAGAGGAAAATATGGCTGCATCAATGAAAAGATAGTATTTGTAAACGATATGAAGGGAATCAAAATTCACAAAAACATTGAAAAAGACTCTTGCATGATTGCTGGCCAGGTTGGGAAAGACAGGGATTCCAAGAGCAGCTTTTAAGCAAAAAACCAATTCCTTTGCGAAGATAAGATAGTGATGCATCCCAATAAACAATAAGGCAATAAAACCCACAAGCTTTGCAGATAAAATGGAAACAAAGATGATAGGTCTATGAAGTTAGAATTAAATAATTATCTTTTTTTATAGTTGAGTGGGCTGGTATAATTTAAGAAATAAGTTGCCTATAAATAAGAAGGATCGAGATGGAGCGATACATGGTCATTATATATGGTCATTTGAATTAGGACCATAGGGAAGAGAAGTTGCAGACCCTCAAAGTTCTGCTGAGTTCATATAAACTAATATTAGATCTCTGAACTTGGATTTGTGGGGATCATTCCTGAAAATGATTCCAACTCTTGATGGAAATGCCCATTGGAGTAATTGCAGAGGTGCTCTCAAATGCTGGTTTTGTCTGAAAGAGTGATTGCAACATTATGAACCTTTTAGAAGGCAGTTCTAAAGTGGTTCTAGCAGTAATTAGGTCCAGGTATTCCAGTCAAAAGGTCAAGGAAGTACTCAAGATAAGGACCAAAAACCAGTGGCACTTGAGCAGAAGTTGACAAAAAAAAAAAGGAAGAAGAACGAAGAAACTAGGGATCTTGGAACTGGAAGGAGAACTAAAGATCAGGATGAGACAAAATCTGAATTTGAAAAGAACACCAACCCAAAATTGGAAGAAACTGTTGTCACTGTGTTGCCCAGTAGTAGAAAAGAAACCAGAAAAATAAATAGAGAATGTCAGTCGATATTAAGGTTACTCTGACGAGGTCGGAATGAAGCAAAGATGGAATGTACCAGCAAAATCCATGAATGGGAGATTACCGTACAAGCTGATCAACACACACCCATTGGTAAACCACCATAATCAAATTCAGTCATGGATGGAAGGGGGTAGATTAACGACAACACCAGACTTTTTGGGTCTTTGGTCCCTAGGTAAGATTCCCCTACTGGAACTACTGGACCATAGTGCTAACTAGTTTGTTAGTAACAGAGGGGGACATAATAATTGTAGAAATGAGTTGCCTGTAAATAAGACGTTACAGACTCATGAAGTTTGGCAGAACTCTAATTGAGGCTATTTTCCCTATTTTCTTGTGGTAAAATACCTATTTGTATCAAAATACTGTCTTAGAGACTCTGAAGCAGTGGACATTTATTATCCACTACAGACAATCAAAGCATAGCAGGTAGAACACTGCGAAATAGACATTACATTATATTTTACAAAATAGCATCAGAACATACCTCCCAAAACCAAGATATTTGAATATCTGTCTCTTTATAGCCATTATATTCGGTGTGTGCTTTCCAATCTTCGACAGAAATGGCATATTCACTCCCACGCAGCATCCGATCAAGATCTTCAGGCTCTAAACCTTTAAAAAAGAACTGCTGGAGCTTTGAATTTGATAGAATATCAGCAAAACCTTTGGCAAAGTGAGAGACCTGCTCGGATACTGAGTTTACAAAACGGTCCTGTATAAGAAGATAAACATACTTCACCCTGTTCTTACTATTAACTGCTATGTTTTTTCCACCAGGGCAGAGCTCAACCGCTTTCCTGTGTCCTAATTCCTCCACTTCTCTAACAAATGTCAGTCCTAATGCATCCGAATCAATGAAATCAGAATCCATGTCCAGTATTTGCTTGCAGCTTTTATATAGGTCAGGATCTGCATCCTTTATATCTTCTAAAGTAACAGACTTTCCAGCCAATTGCAAGAAAAACACGCGATCAAAAACAATCCCTACTTGCACCCTATGCATCAAAGCTAATGCAATAACTCGGCCACAGAAGCTGAAGTACTCAAGATGAAGAGGATGGACCTTGGAAGCTTCAAACAAGTAGACAAAGCATAAGCTAAACTTGGTTATCCCAAAATACTTTTAACAATTACAACTGAAACAAGATATACAGCGATGTAAATATCAACACAGGCCTCAACTAACAAGCAATCCTATCCCCTAAAAACATCAATTCGGAAATCATGTTCAGTATAGTTAAGGAGCCAATACATCATTCTTCAAAAAGTAACTGAAGGAAGCAGTTAGTTAAAAAAACCTTTTTTTGGTGTTTGCATACTAATAGTTGTGTCTTAAAACGTACTAAGATGTATTATATCCTAAAAAACATGACATAATGGCCCTAAAACAGGCCCAAATGGTTGAATAAATTAATTCTTGGTAAAGAATGCATTAAAATATAAACTCTCACACATGTAACAAGGTTTTGCATCATGTAAGCATTTGTGATGGATGTCGACTCTGCCTTATTAGATGTTTGCCTTACATTGTTTTAGTGCTCAACGCTGCCAAAATATTGAAGCATTGTGAGCCTACTCTATAAGCCAGTGTAGATCCATTTTCCAAGGATTTAATCCAATTGGAGTGCATTTCATCTAAGAAAAAGCTAATGAGTAATAAAAGACAAACAAACAAACAACCTGATTGCCACTAAATTATCGCATGTTTACACAACCGCCAAATCATCTCCATTTTGTAAGGTTAATGAGATGAGGCTTACTTTTAGCTCTCTACTTTATTCTCTGGCTCTCAAGAAATTGTTTCTTATTAAATACTTCTTTGTGCAAAGGTTTTAAGCCTCGAATACCACTTCAACATATTTCATAATCCTAATAAAGATCATTGTATATATTGTCCATATCAGAAAAATGCAAGCCATAATTAAATATTTTCAAAATTCATCTTGAAAATACTCCAGATGCATGGCAAACAGTCTGGGTGGGAAAAGTATGTTCAGAATTTCAAAATAAACTTACCAGAATTGGGGAGAAACCTTGTTCGATCATTTGGGCAGGCAACAAAAAGAGCATTTTCCTGATTGAATATTGCTTGACAAACCAAGAGGAACCACTCCCTCAGCACACCGGGGCCAGTGGCTTCCTCATTTTTGAATTCCATAAACAGACCAGACTGCAGTGAATCGGCCTCAGCACGTGCAATATATTCAAAAGATTCCGTTAATAAGTGAGACCTGTCAATGAGCATCTCATGCAGCTCCTCATAATCTTCTTTTACCTCCGGGAACATCATCATGGCCAAATGCCTCCTAGTCTCAAAATCAGTGACATTCTTGTGCTCGAGAATCCACTGATGCTCATCGGTCCTCTTTGCATACTTAACAAGCAGCATACGCAGCACATTCTTTTGCCGCACCAAAACACTCCTGAGCTTTTCTTGAGCACCATCATAAAGCTTAGCAATTAGATTCAACTCCTTCAAAATGGAAAGATAAAGAGAGCAAGCAGGGTAAAAATAATTCTCCTCCTGCACCATTTCCTTTCTAATGAATCTCTGCTCCATTTTCTGAAGACACGTATCAACTTTGCACAACATCTGATTGTACAAAAGATGAAGGTACTCAATCTCTTCAATGAGCAAACTATTCCTGTAGTGCAGGTGGTAAGGTACAGAACCACTGCGAAGCCTACGCTGCTCCTTGATTCCGGTCCTCAAAGGTATTAAAAACGAAGTAAAATCCCCAACATTGCTCAACAAAGGACAAGCAAGTGAAGGTGAATCAATACTCAAATCCAAATTCATCAACAATGTATCGGCAAGCTCGCGAACAAAGGGGAAAATATCTTGAACTAATATCAACCCTCTAACATTCTCAGCCTCAGAAGAAGCACAAGAAATTTCAGCAGCTTCCAACAATACCCCTAAGCTACTACGACAATAGAGATACAAAGGATCATGAGACCCAACTCTCCTAAGCAATTTACAAATCTCCAAAGCGACACGCGCAGCTTGTGTATGAAAAGTCTTAGACAAAGTACTGCGACATAAATTCAAAAAATGCCTAATACAAGAATCAGCACACAACTTATTACCCGGGTAAGGTGAAACATAGAGAGTAACAAGAACAGAAGGAGCTGATGAAGAGGTGAAAATCTCAAAATAACCATTGGCAGAATCAGCATCAAGTTTAGGTTTAGGTGTCAAAGCAAGATTAATGTAAGTAGTAATAAGACCCTTAACAATTTTATCAGGAACATGAACATTTTCACCACAACAAAGACGGTAAACTAAAGAAACCATATCATTTACAACTTGCCAAGCTTGAGGATGTTCAGTGCTACGCATACGACCAACAAGTTCAAGAATCGCGTCGTTCTGTAAACAACACTCTGCGAGAGTTTGTTCCCACTGAAGCTGTTTACCGCGGTAAATTAACCTTTGTTCGAAAAGAGGAATTCCTTTCATGTATTGAATTCGTTCATGAATCGATTTCACGTTTTCTTCTGGATAAGCATGCATAACAATATTATTACCTTCTGACATCATACGAATGAAAAACTGAATAGGAGTTCTTTTCAACAAACCACCACCGTCACCACCACCGCCGCCGCCGCTCCATGAATTAACTGTTTTCGTCTCGTCTTTCCTCATTCTCACAGACACTAAGTCATCTGAAACGCTGTTGTTGTTGTTTTCGTCGTCATCGTCAAATTTCCGTTTCGACGAATGACGATTTTGTTGTTGATGATGAAGGAAAGGGGTTTCGATTACAGTCATTTATTTTTAAGAGGCACAAAACATTATCATCGTCTCCCTCTCCTTCAACTATAGATTGAATATTTAAAAAAAAAAATTATAATAATAATAATAACTGTTTTATGAGTGATCAATAAAATGGGAGTGATACTGAGAGAGAGAGAAAGAAAGAGGAAAAACCCCAATCGATCGTAGAAATAAAAACTCACATAGTGTGTGTGTGTGTGTGTTTGTTGTGTCTAATTTTTGTGTTGCCGTCCTCTTCGTTCCCTTTCTCTCTTACTTTCTTGCGATTCTTTTGTTTTTTGTTTTTTTTTTTTTTTCAATCCACAAACTTATTGTAATTGGCTCATATAATTGACTGCGAAACGGTGTCGTGTCGAGCTGAGCAAAGCTCACCGCGGTTTCCCAAATATTTTCTTTCTTTTTTCAGTTTAAGAATAAGGTGATGGTGGGGTCCCATGCCTTTCCGAACCACCGGGTGCGTATTTACATTACACATTTCCAAGAAAAAGGTTATTAGTTGACCAACAAAATTAATTTTATTAAGTATAACGTCAGTATCAAATGTAAATAACAAAAATTATGTTCGATGGTTTTTAATATGACTAAAATTGAGTTAATTTTATTATATTAATATTTCATAAAAAAAATTAATTAATTTAAATTTTATTATTTTAATAACTTTTCAAAAACATATAAAGAAACAAAAACTTTAAAATTAGTGTGTGGATCAGTGCCATGTACTGGTAAGAATTTGATTAATTTTTTAATAAATATAAATATATTTAAAATAAAATGAATATCAATTTTGGTCAATATAAATATATTTTAGTGAGTGAAATAATTGAATATTATTTAAGAAATTAATTAATGTAAATAAATAATTTAAAACTATTTGAAATTGAATTCAATTTCATGAAAATAGTTTTTAGACAT
>JBBPBT010001011.1:4640744-4658793 GCA_037974875.1 Cicer bijugum
ATTTTTTTTTTTTTTTTTTAATTAGAATTTTAAACGAGTTAAGCACGATGTTTATTAAGATTGAATAAACCTCAAGATTAATAAAACGCTATTAAAAGTATTGTTTTTAGATAACATTTTAATACTTTAGAATTTGATTTAATATATTATAGTAATATTTTCATATTTATGAATATAATTTTAATTTCATATTTATTTGACCTTTATGTGTATCGATGGCATAATTTTCTCGTGTATACAAAAGAATATATTTTTTATGTGATTTTTTATAATTTTTAACATAAAACAAATCTTTTATAGTTATAGTAAACTTAAAAAAAAATATGAATTTGATAAAATATTAAGAAATATTAGAAAAGTAAATGAAAAAAGCAGTTCAGTTTAATTTTTTTATTATGAGATTAATTTGAATGGATAAACTCATGTTTATTTATTTATGAATTGTTTGAAGGACATCATTTATTTATTTATTTATTTAACGAGTTGGAACAAAACGAGGCATTTTCAATTTAAATAGTATTTTTTGTTGTTGCAAATTTTATATTATGTTAAATGAATAAAAATAATATTTAGTGGCTGTGCCGAGATTGATGATTGGTTGGAACGATATGATGTGTGAAGGTGACATCAATGTTTTGTGGGGAACCGTTGAACCCAGCGTTGCTATTATTAGGTCTATGTGCCACGTCATTCTTTGTGAGTATGTGGATGCACAACGTGGCTGCTGCCGTCATGTTGATGCCGGTTGCTACTGGTCTCTTACAGCGACTTCCTCCACCGTCGGAGCAATCGGAGTTGGTGAACAAGTTTAGTAGAGCGGTGGTTCTGACGGTGGTGTATGCGACGCCAATTGGAGGAATTAGTACTTTGACTGGGACAGGTGTCAATCTTATATTGGTTGGAATGTGGAAGAGTCTTGTCCCTGGAGCGAAGCCAATTAGCTTCAACACGTGGTTCTTCTTCGCTTTTCCTGTTGCATTTCTCTTCCTCATGTGCTTTTGGGTAATTATCTGCTGCATCTATCTTAGGAAGGGTTCAGCTACGGCTCTCTCTTCTTATTTGAGCAAAGCCCATTTGAAGGGGGACTTACAAGCTCTCGGTAAATTCTTTTCTCCTCCCAAATCTTTATTTTTTAAATTAAGATTAAATTACTATTACTACTTTTTATTTATTTCAACTCACTATTTCATCTGAATTTAATTATCACTAAATGTCGGAGTAATTTATTAATATAAATGCTATCGTTTGACCCAATAGTAAATTAGTAGATGCATTTTATTGCAGCTTTAATAAATATATACAATTTTAATTTAAATATGAAACATCGAAATTCAAGAAGATATGTGGTTTTTATTTTATGATAGAATTTAGAGGGAGTAAGATAGGTGACAGCAAATGACTAGCAAGCCAGCTAGTCATCATCCTAGTCGTTTTCTATCTCATTAAACAAAAGCTTACGTGTCTTCATTATCGCCACATGGAGCAAGCTTATCAGGGGCTAATGTGGACGTGTCATCTTGTTTCACCAATACTTTTGTACCTACAAAGCCATTGCATCTTAGTGCTTCATTTCAATTTAGGTACATTTTTAAAAAAAGTATTTTTTATAATATAAAATAGAAGTTATAATAAACTTTCATAAAATTATAGTTGATTAAATTAAGAATTCTATAAAATTTTAATAAGAAAATTGACGTAGTTATGTCCATTAATTAAATGATTAACTATATTTTTAAAAATAATTTAATAATCAATTAAAAATATAGATCCATCGGTCTTATATAAAATATTCCAACCTCTAAACAACATTGTGTTGAGATAGTTTGACAACATCACACAAAAAACTAAAGTTTTTTATTCTTGGAGTTGTCAATCTGAGAGGTACTCCAACGCTAATAAAAAATATTGGCTGACCCAATGGTCGACGATTCTACGATTATTCTCATAGCGTGTCCAAATTTGTAAGCATTTTGAGTAAATTTTCTGCTCAAATCATGCATTGTAAAATCATAATTAAAATTAATCTATATATGGAAAAGGACTTATACTAGAAAAGTATTCTAAATTCTACTTGTAATTTAATTTAGCATAATGCCCGGCCTATTTTCCCTGCCCTATGTTTAGATTCCTTATGCAAAAACTGAAAAGAAACAAGAAGCGTTGAAAGAGATTGTAATGGACTTGTGTGAAATGGCTTGTACCATTGAAATGGCTAACTGCATCTACAATACAATCTTAGACATTTGCTCAATACTTAAAGTAGTAGTTTTTTTCTAATTGTGTTCTTATTGCAAATAATAGATAATTGTCTTGAGATACTAACATAGATAGTTGAGATGTTTTGATATCACGTGATTTTATTACATTCTATTTATTTGACTAAAAAATATGCAATATATAGTCTAGCTAAAAATAAAGTAAAGTTTGTAGTTGATTATTCATCTAATTTATTTGGAAAACGTTAATTTATAGTACAGATTAATCCTTTCTTTTTTGACTGATGGTTCAATCCTTTTTTAAAATCCCGAATTGAATAAAATTTTCCTCACGATATACATCATCATTATCTTTACTCAGAAGCAAATTAGTTCTAATGAAAGAAACAAGTGTTTGACCATTTGATAATGAAAAATTAATCTTATGTATTTAATAATTCTGTAATTGGTATTTGCAGGTCCCGTGTCCTTTGCCGAGAAAATGGTGTTGTCAATATTTGGGGTGTGTGTATATATATTTTTTAAATCATTAATTTTAATAATTTAATAATGTGAAATATAATATCAAATGCATTAACCAAAGGTGTTGTAAATTCAGCTGCTGATCATATTATGGATGACTAGAAGGATCACAGATGACATTCCCGGATGGGGAAGTTTTTTCGATGGTCTTGTTGGTGATGGAAGTGTCAGTGTGAGTACTCTATTTTTGTAATGTTTTAAAAATCGGATCCAACATAGAAACAGTGAGATAATTTGGTTATGGATCAATTGGTTGAATCATGATTGAATTGGATGACTAATAAATAAATAAAATAAGTAATTTTTTAGATGAAAAAGATAAATTAGTTGAACCAATTACAATTACAATTCAATCCGATTCGATTTGGATCTAACTAACTCATAATTGAACGAGGTTGAACGAACCGATAAACTGACCAATTTTGGTTCAATCGGCCAACCAGGTTCAATTCCGACAAAGTGTTATTTTCTATACAATGATATAGATAACATTAATTAATTAGAATTAATAAAATTTTGAAAATATAGGTTATGGTGGCTGTACTATTATTCATAATACCAAACAGAAAAAAAGAAGGGGAAAAGCTAATGGATTGGAATGAATGCAAAAAATTACCTTGGAACCTAATTTTACTTCTTGGAGCTGGTTTTGCATTAGCTGATGGAGTTCAATCTAGTGGTCTAGCTGATGATCTTTCGAAAGCCTTAGATTTCTTAGAAGATGCACCATACTTAGCCATTGCTCCAGCAGTTAGTCTTATAAGTAGTATTATTACTGAGTTCATCACTTCTAATGATGCCACTGCCACACTTATTATTCCACTTTTGTATCACATAGCTAGAACTATGCATGTGCATCCTCTTCTTCTTATGATCCCAGGAGCAATTGCAACTGAATTTGCTTTCTTGCTTCCAACTTCAACTCCCTCAAATGTTGTTGGATTTGCCACTGGAAATATTGAAATAAAAGATATGCTTAAAGTTGGGATGCCACTTAAGGTTGCTGGGATAGCTGTCCTCTCATTTCTCATGCCATCTCTAGGTAAATTATGGGGAAAATCAATCTTCATTCCTTAATTTAATTTATTTTTTAAATTTAATTATAGTTTTAGCCATATGTTTTTATAAATTTCCGAAATAGGTTCATTTATTTTTATAGTCGACAATTTTAGTCTTATATTTAAATTTTTAAACTAAAAAAATTATAATTTAACATATTTTTAAATGATTTGACATGATTTCATGAAAGTGGAGAAAATATTGAAAATGAAAGTTAAATTTTTTAAAAAATTTATTACGATTTTATAAATTTTAATTATTTTATGTCATTATATCATATGTTATGTTATTTAAAGTATTTAATATTATTATTTTTTAATTAAAAATTCACAATGAGAGACAAAAACTATCAAATTTTAAAATAAGATGACATATTTCATGAATTGATAAAAATAAATGAACTAAATCTACACTTAAACATTTTTTTTACTAAAATGCTCTTCTAAATTTCAAAACATTAAAATCATTTTTTTTAATGTTTTAATTTAACTCCGATTAAAAAACACAATGTGACAAATCGACAAACAAGGTATTCATGTGTTATCGCGGGTATGTGACAAATTCAACTAAATTTTTAGTGATAAAGTTAATTTTTATTTAATTTTTTTCGTTAACTTTTGTTTACTATTAGAAAATCACTTGAATAGAAAAAAAAATGATTCTTATGTTTTGGCTTTGGTGTTGCAGGAGCTTTAGTTTTTGGAATAAATGATGGTGTTCAATGGATGCCAAACATAATCTCTCATTGGTTGAGAAATTGATTTCTTCTTCAAAGTCTACCATGCTTTATAATTTTTTTGCGTCATTTAATTATGATTGAAAATTTGGTGCAACCTCACTTCCAATTACCAGAGCTTAGAGAGTGTGGATAGTCCTGGTATATGTAGATATTCTCAGGCAAAGGAGGAGGGATATAAATATATATACTATGTCTATATGTTTATTGATTTATTTCTATTTTTAAGTCATTTGGATGAAGAGATTTTATCAATTTCTTTTGTAAAATATTTTCCTTCGATAGAAGAGTGATTATGCACTTAAATTGTCTATAAATTGTGACTTTCTCTGTTTTGTAGCTAGTTATATACTTCCCTCTGTTGCATTGTGTCATGAATGTCGCATGTGAAGATGAATTTGGTAAATTTGGTGTCCTCCTCGTATCTCATTTAATTTATTTATAATTTTTGTGAAAGAACTTGTTATTTTTATGTAAACCCTACTCTTCTTATAGAAAGAGGATCGTGTAATTTAGAATTTGACTCTAAAGTAAGTTAAAAATATGATAATTTATCATTAACTAAAAATGTTTAGATTGCGATGTGCTCTATGATATGCTCATTTAAAATGAGTGTGAATGGATTAAGGCAATATATTGGAGAATTTCTTTTAACTCTCTTTGTGATTTTCCGTTCAAAAACATATATTTAAATAGTAAAAAAAACAGTGTTTGTCAAAATTCACATACATTTCTAGATATCTAGTCTCGCGCAGTCCATTGACGAAACGACAGTCCCGCCCCAAAAAGTCAATTTTTGAAGGTGAAAGTTGGATGACATATACTATTGAAAGTGTGATTTTATAAGTATTTTTTTGTATGTTGTGAGCAAATATTAGAAGGTGAATACTCATCACCTATCAAAATCTCATGTAATTAGGCCTCGGTCATTGTCGTACTCGTCCATGTATACGTGGGCCTATTAGATTTGGGACAGGTCCACAACAAAAAAGTCATTTTACTTTGTGAGTCAAATCAAGTCAATCATTTTAAATCAACTTTTAAAACATCATTTTCATTAATTATTTTTTACTTCAATTTGTTTAAAAATATGAAACAAATGGACCAAATCATGTTTACCTACATTAAAGGCAATATTATTTTTCACTAAAATTAATGCCGTACTACTAAATTGGTGATAACAATTTGCATAAAATGATAAACCATTATCCTCAAGTTGGTGGGTGATACTGATATTCAAATTAAAATGCTTCCATTTGTAGACTCCACAACAAAGCACAACCAACACCACCTGGCCCATCCTTTATCCCAAACTCGTTTTCTTTTTATATTTAGTGGATGTCAATTTAATCTCTCATATTTATTCATTTTTATTATATTGTAGTTTTCGATAATGTAAATTATGATACTCATCCTAAATTTTGTATAGTGAATTAAAAGGTGAATGAAAAAAATGAGCAGTAGATGAAGATTTGTCTTTGCATTTTAGTTAGTTTGGGCCACAATCTCACTATTAGGCTCAATTTATATGGACCAAAGCCCATTTAAGATTACGTGGCAACTAGCTGTCAACTTGGCATAACTTGTACGCAATATAAATGAGAAAACCAAGCGGTGCTAACATAACCCACAAAAGCACGATTTGAAAAGATAAAAAGCAGCAATTAACAGCATCATGAGATTTCAATTCGTTTTTCTTCTCCTCGTTGTTCTGTTGGCATCTAAGCCTACGAGAAATGAAGCTATCCCTGGTGGATGGAGTCCGATCGAGAACATCAACGATCCACATGTGATCGATGTTGCCAATTTCGCCGTTACCGAATACGACAAGCGAAGTGAGGCCAAGTTGAAGTTCGAGAAAGTTATCAAAGGTGAATCCCAGGTTGTCTCAGGAGCCAATTACCGCCTCGTACTTTCTGCTAATAACGGTTCTGTTTCTAACCACTACGAAGCTGTTGTTTGGGAGAAGGTTTGGCTGCGCTTTAGGAACCTCACTTCCTTTGTTCAACTTCATGTTTAAATTATTAAATGTTGCTTTACAATAGCATCATTATCCTGTATGACTTATTATTATACCAAAAATAAAAAGTTTATGCTATGTTCTTGATTTGGTTCATTAGTTTTTTTTTTTTTTTTTTTTATGATTGAATAATTAAAACTTCCACACTTCTGCATTGTTTTGGATTTCTTCAATATGTGCAAGATTTACATGCGTTTCACAAGATACATAACTTTATCAATGCTTAAGAAAATAATTTACTAACTTTATCAGTAGTCAATTTTTTCCGTGTATAAATTATTAATCACTTTTTTAAAGTTACAAAATATTTAAACTATTTCTTATGTTGATTACTATCTTTCTTTATAAAAATATTGTGTATTACTCTCTTGGTCCACAATACTCCCTCCATCATATTCTAATTTGATAAGAAAATATTTAGTTTTATTTATTGAAATACTTTTTATTAATTAGTTAGAGTTTAAAGAGTTGTGTCAGAGATTATATAGTTAGTTTTTTATCTTCTCTTTTTCTAATTTTCTATTATAGTCATATTTGGGTGCTTCTTATGGTTATTACTTTGCTTAGTTTGGTTATTATAACTTTAATATTTATTGAGATTGTAAAATGATAAATATTTGAATTTAAAGTAATAGCAAAAGAAAAATTTAAAATAAAATGAAATAGAGAGAGTAAGTGACAATTATTATTTCACACATATTTTATATCTTCTTAAGAAAAATCATATGTACTTTGTTTTTTGAAATTGTGGTTTTAATTTCTAAATTATTTTCACGTATATGAAAAATAAAAATTGTTACTTTTTAGCGAATGTCTTTTTCTTTCATTCTCACTCGATCATATGAAAAGAGGTAGGTGAGTTAGATCCCCCCAAAAACAAAAGTAGATATGCGTTTAAAGATACGTTAATGGTATTAATTCCATTCATATCAATCGTTCCTTTTATATACACTTAACTGGTGAGTTTCTCCCCTCATTTCATCTAAAAATGTGCACTCAATAGTCAATACATTAGCCTTAACCTTATACATCTATATTAGAATTTGAAACTAACATAATTTATATAAAGTTCAAATATATAAAGAAAAAATAAAATAAAGTATAAATTTAATTTGTGAGCGGAAAAATTTATAATAATTTTTATTTTTATATAATGTAACTAAAACTGTAATAAAAAAGATTAGTAAAATTAGAGAAATTAAAATTATAATTAAACTTTATTTAAAAAAATAGCATTTGGCGATACTTTAAAAAAAATTAAATTTATAATAATTAATCATTTTTTTTTTCAATTTAAACAAATGAACTATTTATAACAAATTTATTGTAAATCTTATTAGAGTCATATCTCGACAATTTTTAGTGGTAAAAATATTTTATTTAAAGTTACAATAGAGATTGAAAAAGGCAAAAATAATGTGAATAAATATATCAATTAAGAATTTGATCCTTTTAAGTGAGTGAATCAATAATCTATCATATAACCGTATATAATAGGTCATGCATGTATGTATACATAATATTAATCTTTTATTTGATCATCATCAATAATTATACCACTCATTTTATTCTCTAAAATAATTATTTTAGAGGAGTCATATCTATCGATCAAATAATAAATTGTTGAAATTTTTTGCTTCTCTTCAATATTTTTCTAATGAATTTATTTGGGATAGTTATATATATATATATATATATATATATATATATATATTATAAAGTTAGTGTTTGGGGTAGACAAAGCGAACCATGTGTCCCAATTCAATTTTGGTGCCTCTTCTCACGGGTAGATAAGTTTTCCTTTCTTCAAAAGTATTCCAGTTACATTAGTTTTTCGGTGACACAATTAGTGAGCTATCATCCATTAACAAACTTTGAAGACATGTAAGAAGACTTTGGACTAGATTTGGTGACGGCAGTACTCAGGCAAATCAATTGTAGTCAAGGTAAGATCACATAAGATTCAACGGATTGTAAGTAGAAACGTTTATGAGAGTCATTTCACAGCGTAATTGCTACATAAAACACATATTAGAAGTTCATATTTCATTATAAGCATAGTTAACAATGCCCTTGATACTAAGTCCATATGCTATTGATATTGATAAAAACTTAATTATCTATGTCTTATCTTGTCAATATACTAACAATGAAAATTTGGAAAATGTGAGTTTTTGCCTCCTCATTCTACTTCTCTTCATCCTCCCAAAGAGAAGTTAATTTTGTTTTGTATTTATGTGTAACGCTTTTTCTAAGTCTTATACCTCAAAAATATTGTTACGACAAATAACATAAATTTCTCAAATAATATATTTTGGTAAGTCTCTTCGTTGTGATGCCCTCATCTTCGGTAAAGAATGTTGAATATTTATTTAATCAAATAAACTATTTATCATAAAATAAAAAGTGGATGCTCCTCCATCTCTCTATGTTTGTCTATGCAACCTCTAACATAATATCGAATGATAAGATTCTATCAAAATGAACAAATATAAAGGTTAGATGAGTATCTACCAAAATAAAAAATTTATTAAAGTTTTCGATAAAAAAAAGTATGAGTTCAAAAAAGAGATTAAAACTTAATTAAATGTGGCATAACAATACCTTCAATGTTAAAAGTAAATGTCTAAATTGCTCATAAACAATTGCAAAAGTACCCTGTTGATACTAAGTAAGAAAAATAATAAAAAATAATACTAAAAGAGAACTCAAAAGTCTAAAGTAACATTAAGAGAATAAAAAAAAAAATAGATATAATTTATATAACCACAAAAGCATTAATTAGTTCAAAATTCATCAGGGTTTAGACTTTTCTTTTTGTGATATGGGTTGAATTCAATGTTAGATTAAATTACAGTGGAAAAAAGTATACTTATTTTTTTTATAAATAAAATTTAATTATACGGATCTCTGACCAACCAACGAATTTACAGTTTTAATTTTAATTGTATATTGGATATTAACTCGCGAGTTGCGCGGTAGAATTTTAAAAATAATGTTAATTTTGTTTTATAGTAAAATGCATTCAAGTATTTATGTACTTAAATATAAATATATTTTTGAATAATTATATATAAGTTAGGTTTGCTTTAGTACCAAAAAAAAAAAATTGTTGATTAATACAATTCATGTAAAATATATTTAAATGTGGAATTGGTTTATTCAAACTTTTTTATTTCATTGAAATTGTTCTTCTAATGATATATTTGTTAAATAGTTATGTATTTCTTTATTATTAAAGTTATACATTTAGCTGTAATATTTCTTCATTATATATAATTTATATTAGTTTTGATATAGTAAATTTATAAATTTATGTAATTTTTCACATTTTCAATTTTATATGCACTAAATAATATTGGATGATTTGTATTTTTTGTATAAGTTATTGAAATGAAAGTTTTTATGAGTAATTAGAGCTTTTTAAGTATATTGATGAGTGATTGAGTGATAAATTAATGTTCAAAATGTATGAAAATAATTGTCTTTGGCAAGTGAAAAGATTTGAATTATATATTGAAGAAACAAAATATAATGGAATAGAAGATGAATTTGGAATGTGCCACATCAAAATTATGGTGAGTTGACAAATATTGAGGACGTGACATAGATGAAATTTTTTTGGGGATTCTTCTAATAATATATTTGCTAAATAGTTATGTATTTCTTTATTGTTAAAGTTATACATTTAGCTACAATATTTATTCATTTTATATTAGTTTTGAAACATTAAATTTATAAATTTATGTAATTTTTTACTTTTTCAATTTTATATGTTTATCTTAATTCTTTCAATCTCACTATCGATCTAACCATACACTAAATAATATTGAATGATTTGCATTTTGTTGTATGAGTTATTGAAATGAAAGTTTTTATGAGTAATTAGAGTTTTTTAAGTGTATTGATGAGTCATTGAATAATAAATTAAAGTTCAAAAGGTATGAAATAATTGTACAAGCGAAAAAGTTTATATTATATATTGTAAAAACAAAACATAATGGAATAGAAGATGAATTTGAAATGTGTCACATCTGAATTTTTAACAAGTTGTTAAATATTAATGAATGTGATATAAATGATTTTTTTTTTAGAGATTCTATTTTAATTATTATAATAAAAGTTTTTACGAGTAATTAGAGTTTTTTCATTGTATTGATGAGTCTAAATAATAAATTAGAATTCAAAATGTATAAAATAATTATATTTGGGGAACTGAAAAAGTTTGTATTATATATTAAAGAAACAAAACATAATGCAATAGAAGATAAATTTAAAATATATTATATCTAAATTTTTAATAAATTGACAAATATTAAAGAATGTGACATAGAATATTTGTTTAAAGATCCTATTTTAATTATTATAATAATAGATAATAAATTCCACACTTTAAACGGTCCAAATTACGTGGAACAACAAAAATTTGTCTAAACTCGTGTGGGTGCCCAACTTTGATAATTAGTATTCAACAACATCCTTTGAATAGATCATATTTAATAGAGAAAACTTATAAAAAATAAAAAATCATATTATCTTTAACGCACTTGTTTTTGTTTTTTGAAAAGGCTCCTTATAGTACTTATGAACTTAATCACCTTATAAAATATCTCATTTGGATTATACATAATTCTTAAGAAAATAAATAATTGTGTTGGTTTTAATAATAAAATGAGTTTAATTAACTCAAATATCCTTATTTATTACAATATGAGTTGAAATATAATATATAATTATGTATAAGTGAAAAAAAGTATTTATATTTTACTTATATACCATTTTTCCAATAATATGCAATTATTTTGATAAAATGACTTTTTTTTTGTGATTTATCATATTTAGTTTTAGTATTTTAGTCATTTTCCTTTTAAAATGTGGCCAAGATAATTCTTTAAAAAAAAATTATTTCTTACAAAATATTGAGGTGACAAATCACATCAGATATTCTTTTGAATTATTTTTTTATTTATTTAAAAATAATAATAAACTTATAACAATATTCAAAATCTTCTTTGTAGTCTTCATCTTCTTTATCATCATCATTATATCAAATTCAGAAGAAAAGAAAAAAAAAACAAAATTAAAAAATCTCAAATTAAAAAATAAACCAATATATTGACTAAAAAAAAGTAAGGCATAGTTGGACTAAACTCAAAATACTAGAAAAAGATTAAAAAAAATGACAATGAGTTCCTAGTGAAGTAAAATGGGTAGGATACAACTTTGTGAGGAAATTAAAATTGGGAATGAACTTCGTCACAAAAATGAATTAATTCCGCAAATCAAACGATGTCCTTTCTCTTTTCAGGTTTTCCGATTCTCATTAGAAAATGAATCAATGTTTCCACTCACCATAACTCAACCTTAACGACACTGAGTTTCGTAACTCCACACTTTCTTCGTCTTGTAGTTGTTGTTTTATTATTATTGTTATTATTTTTATATGGATTTGGTAGATTTAAGATTTATTTTTTTATTTTGGATTTTTTTTAGTTAGATGATGGATATTGTTAGAGCACATCCAACAATAAGATTTTTAATGATAAAATAATATTTTTCTAGTTGTGATTTATCATAAACTTGAGAATGCAGCCCGCCATGGTGGAAAACCATGTCCTCCTGAAACAAGGTGTTTGTGAGCAAAAACAACAATTTAAAAAAGAAAAAACTAAGATCCTTATTCAGAATAATTGCAAGTTTCATTGATTTTGGTTTTGAAAGTCAATTTTAAAATAAAAATAAAATAAATTTGAATTGGTTTTACTTAATTTTAAAACAGAATTTTTAAATAGGTTTTATAATTGAACATACCTTAGTTGCATTACCTAATGTATTTTTAAGGTTGTTAACTTAACCAACTATTATTTTTGACTTTGAACTTTGGATTTTTAATCTTGGACACCATTGATCACCATCATCACCATTGATCACCCACCTTGAAAATTACATTGATTTACATCCATTTGCCACAAACAATTTTTTTTTAAATAATAAAATGAAAAAAAAAGTAAAAAATATTGTTATTAGAAACTTAAAGAGAAAAAAATGTGTAATAAAAATTATGAAAGAAAAATTAAGACTAAGAAAAATAATTTGTTCCAATTAACAAAATAAAATATTTTGTATACAAATTAAGAGTAAAAATAAAAAATTAACACTTATAAATTTATTATTATTAAATTACAAAAATAGTGTTTCTTTATTAAATTTATTATTATTAAATTAAAAAAATACGCGAAGAGATTCAAAATTTAAAATAACATTGATGTGACTTGCCACCTCATATAATATCTTTACAAAAACTTTAAAAAATAATTAATTTATACACATTTTAATAGATAAAAAATTGGATTAAAAAGAAAAGAAAAACCAAAATATTATAATTAAAGAAGATACATTATCAAAAATATAATTTAATTGATTATTTATTATATCTTAACATCAATTATTAAAAATATTTTAAAAAATAAAACTCATTTTATCGTTAAAAATTATTCAACTAATCATTCTATTGAAAGTGATTCACAATGGTCTCACAAAATTTTGGATGGGAATTTGTGATGGTTACAGATTTTGGAAACACGCTCATAATCTGCTAAGAAAGGGATTTTTCTTTTTGAACGTTACAGAGCTTGGGAACACACACAACGATATGATACGCGTGATATCTTCCTTTTAGGGGAATAACTCGTGAATATTTCATTTTATTTTGACTTTAATAACTAAATCAAAACTTTAATAAAAAGAAAACTCAATCAAATCTCTTTATAACACTTAATAAATACTTTTGTTATAATCGTCGTAGATATTTGATATAAAATTTATAGGAATACATTAATATTAATTTTATTTGATTATATACTCATATTATATCATTTATTTTAGTCAACTCATTTATTATTATGATATGAAAATTAGTTGTTATTGTATTAACATATATATCCTCCCTCCCTTAAAAAAATATAAATAAAAATTAATGAAAGAAAAATTGATATAAATGATTTAAATTGAGTCAAATACAATTAAATTTGTTTACAAAAAGAGTAATTCGTGTGCACATAAATAAGAGTCAAACTAGCAAATTGTAACTCATAGCAACAAACACCATTTGTGAATCTTGAAAAAATAATAGTTACAATTTGAGCACCATGAAACTTCAATCTGTTGTTCTTCTCCTATTTGTTGTGTTTGTGGCCTCTATGGCTATTAGAAATCAAGGTGTCCCCGGTGGTTGGGTACCCATCAAGGACCTTAACGACCCACATGTGATTGAACTTGCCAATTATGCCATAACCGAACATGACAAACAAACACAGGATAATCTAAAGTTCGATAAGGTCATAGGTGGTGAGACTAAGGTTGTCGAAGGGATAAAATACTGCCTCAACATTACTACTACCGGTGGTATTCAATATAACAAATACACTGTTACTGTGTTGGAAAAGGCATGGCTACACTTTAGAAACCTCACTTACTTTGTGCCTATTCTTGATTAAATTGTTCACATGTAATCATGCAATAACATAATAAAAACGTTTCTTTTTTCATTATAATGGATTATGATTCTTGTTGGAAAATAAGTATGTTATAGTGTGAATTTAAAAATGTGTTGAAGTTTCACATTGTAAATAAATATTATTTTTGTAAATTTAAGTGGAAAGGAACTTGTTTTAAAATTGAAGTCCCACGTTGAAATTTTTTTTTTTGAAATCCCATATTAGAAAACTATCATATTTTGTGTAGTTTCAACTCTATACATACTAAGTTCCACATTGTTTAGAAAACATATGTGATGTGAGTTTACTTCCATCACTATATAATGAGCTTCAAATTATTGTGAAAAGTACACCAATGTTGTATGTTTTTCCCAACATTCTCTTTTCTCCCTCTTATATTCTGCTCGAGCCCTTCTGGTTTTTAGAGCGGTTATTATGCTGCAGTCCCTTTCGGTTTTTAGAGCGGTGATTATGACGCAGTCCCTTTCGTTATGAGTGGTCGTAGTACCATATTGCGAATGACTTTAATCATCGTATAAATGAGAAAACCAAGCGGTGGTAATTAACCCACAAAAGCACGATTTGAAAAGATAAAAAGCAGCAATTAACAGCATCATGAGATTTCAATTCGTTTTTCTTCTCCTCGATGTTCTGTTGGCATCTAAGCCTACGAGAAATGAAGCTATCCCTGGTGGATGGAGTCCGATCGAGAACATCAACGATCCACATGTAATCGATGTTGCCAATTTCGCCGTTACCGAATACGACAAGCGAAGTGGGGCCAAGCTGAAGTTCGAGAAAGTTATCAAAGGTGAATCCCAGGTTGTTTCAGGAGCCAATTACCGCCTCGTACTTTCTGCTAATGACGGTTCTATTTCTAACCACTACGAAGCTGTTGTTTGGGAGAAGGTTTGGCTACGCTTTAGGAACCTCACTTCCTTTGTTCAACTTCATGCTTAAATTATTAAATGTTGCTTTACAATAGCATCATTCTCCTGTATGACTTATTATTATACCAAAAATAAAAAGTTTATGCTATGTTCTTGATTTGGTTCATTAGTTTATTTTTTTTATTTTTTTTATGAATGAATAATTAAAACTTCCACACTTCTGCATTGTTTTGGATTTCTTCAATATGTGCAAGATTTACATGCGTTTCACAAGATACATAACTTTATCAATGCTTAAGAAAATAATTTACTAACTTTATTAATAGTCAATTTTTTCCGTGTATAAATTATTAATCGCTTTTTTAAAGTTACAAAATATTTAAACTATTTCTTATGTTGATTACTATCTTTCTTTTAAAAAAATATTGTGTATGACTCTCTTGGTCCACAATACTCCCTCCATCATATTCTAATTTGATAAGAAAATATTTAGTTTTATTTATTGAAATATTTTTATTAATTAGTTACAGTTTAAAGAGTTGTGTCAGAGATTAAAGTTAGTTTTTTATCTTCTCTTTTTCTAATTTTCTCTTATAGTCATCTTTGGGTGCTTCTTATGGTTATTACTTTACTTAGTTTGGTTATTATAACTTTAATATTTATTGAGATTGTAAAATGATAAATATTTGAAATTAAAGTAATAGCAAAAGAAAAATTTAAAATAAAATGAAATAGAGAGAGTAAGTGACAATTATTATTTCACACATATTTTATATCTTCTTAAGAAAAATCATATGTACTTTGTTTTTTGAAATTGTGGTTTTAATTTCTAAATTATTTTCACGTATATGAAAAATAAAAATTGTTACTTTTTAGCGAATGTCTTTTTCTTTCATTCTCACTCGATCATATGAAAAGAGGTAGGTGAGTTAGATCCCCCCAAAAACAAAAGTAGATATGCGTTTAAAGATACGTTAATGGTATTAATTCCATTCATATCAATCGTTCCTTTTATATACACTTAACTGGTGAGTTTCTCCCCTCATTTCATCTAAAAATGTGCACTCAATAGTCAATACATTAGCCTTAACCTTATACATCTATATTAGAATTTGAAACTAACATAATTTATATAAAGTTCAAATATATAAAGAAAAAATAAAATAAAGTATAAATTTAATTTGTGAGCGGAAAAATTTATAATAATTTTTATTTTTATATAATGTAACTAAAACTGTAATAAAAAAGATTAGTAAAATTATAGAAATTAAAATTATAATTAAACTTTATTTAAAAAAATAGCATTTGGCGATACTTTAAAAAAAATTAAATTTATAATAATTAATCATTTTTTTTTCAATTTAAACAAATGAATTATTTATAACAAATTTATTGTAAATCTTATTTGAGTCTTATCTCGATAATTTTTAGTGGTAAAAATATTTTATTTAAAGTTACAATAGAGATTGAAAAAGGCAAAAATAATGTGAATAAATATATCAATTAAGAATTTGATCCTTTTAAGTGAGTGAATCAGTAATCTATAATATAATTGTATATAATAAGTCATGCATGTATACATTGTGAGATATTTCCAAAATATTGGTAATATATGTATCGATAATTTGTTATACATAACATGATATTGTTGTTAGTGTAGTGGTTGTTTTCATTCTTTTCTAACATGAAGTCTCGAGTTCAATTCCGTGCTTGGCTTTCTTTTTGAAAAATATTCCCTTTTGAAAAGACACAACTGTTGATATAAAATGATCATGCATTAGAAAACGCTTTGGAATATACTAAATATAATCTTCATCAACAACTTCACAATCAAAGTCTTCAGCAATTGTCACCAACAAAGATCCAACATACATAATATCAATCTTTTATTTGATCATCATCAATAATTATACCACTCATTTTATTCTCTAAAGTAATTATTTTAGAGGAGTCATATCCATCGATCAAATAATAAATTGTTGAAATTTTTTGCTTCTCTTCAATATTTTTCTAATGAATTTATTTGGGTAGTTAGATATATATTATAAACTTAGTGTTTGGGGTAGACAAAGCGAACCCTGTGTCCCCATTCAATCTTGGTGTCTCTTCTCACGAGTGGATAAGTTTTCCTTTCTTCAAAAGTATTCCAGATACATTAGTTTTTATGTGACACAATTAGTGAGCTATCATCCATTGACCAACTTTGAAGACATGTAAGAAGACTTTGGACTAGATTTGGTGTCGGCAGTACTCAGGCAAAACAATTGTAGTCAAGGTAAGATAAGATTCAACTGGATTGTAAGTAGAAACGTTTATGAGAGTCATTTCACAGCGTAATTGCTACATAAGACGACACATATTAAAAGTTCATATTTTATTATAAGCATATTTAACAATGCCCTTGATACTAAGTCCATATGCTATTGATATTGATAAAAACTTAATTATCTATGTCTTATCTTGTCAATATACTAATAATGAAAATTTGGAAACTGAGTTTTTGCCTCCTCATTCTACTTCTCTTCATCCTCCCGAGAGAAGTTAATTTTGTTTTGTATTTATGTGTAAGGCTTCTTCTAAGTCTATACCTCAAAAATATTGTTACGACAGATAACATGAATTTCTCAAATAATATATTTTGGATACACGTAAGTCTCTTCGTTGTGATGCCCTCATCTTCGGTAAAGAATGTTAAATATTTATTTAATCAAATAAACTATTTGTCATAAAATTAAAAGTGGATGCTCCTCCATCTCTCTATGTTTGCCCATGCAACCTCTAATATACTATCGAAATATAAGATTCGATCAAAATGAATAAATATAAAGGTTAGATGAGCATCTACCAAAATAAAAAAAAATTATTAAAGTTTTCGATAAAAAAAGTATGAGTTCAAAAAAGAAATTAAAACTTAATTAAATGAGCATCTACCAAAATAAAAATTTTATTAAAGTTTTCAATAAAAAAAGGTTCTAAGTTCAAAAAAGAGATTCAAACTTAATTAAATGTGGCATAAAAATACCTACAATGTTAAAAGTAAATGTCTAAATTGCTCATAAACAATTGCAAAAGTACCCTGTTGATACTAAGTAAGAAAAATAATAAAAAAT